>OX381717.1:18053280-18220355 GCA_947462335.1 Harmothoe impar
TGAGACTTAAATATAGCAATATATTATAATGTTGCAACTGTGTCGATTCCAAGGCCTGGGTATAACACGAAGGTGATCACATTGGTCCCAAGGCCAAAGGAAATAAAAGGTGTTTCAAATTACATGGTTTAAAAATCTAGATTAGGTAGGTCAGATATTTTTTAATTTCTTTTTACTCTGGCCTGAAAAGTACCCAAAATTGACGCGTGAACTTCAGCGCCGACACGCTGATGAAATCAACTGAAATCAAAAGCCCGAAAAATGACCTGAACTTTTTATATTTTGGATAACAATGTCTACGGTCGGCCCTGTTTTGCTAAGTAGGGTCGGGTAACCTGAAACACACCTTTTTTATTTGCCTAAGAGTAGAGTTTAAGTGGTGGCCCCACCCTGAGTGGTATATGGTGCTCTACACGTGTGTTGGCACCTGGAGGGACTGGGTGCAGTACACCGCCTTTAACCCTTTAACGACGGCATGTCACTAAAAGATGGCCTTTGTAAGCATGATACACCAATGCAACACCAGTGAGTTACTTGCCGGTGCTACATTGGTGCATCATGCAGGTGCTTTGGGTTGCCTGATGCATGCATACAGCCCGGGCTATATGCATGTACCATGACGACCAGGTTGAAGCATTAATGCACTATGCTGTCATCCTACATACGCCTTCTCCACCCACTCCTCCCATCTTGTGTCGTCATGATGCATGAATGCAGCCCTGCCCTGGCAAGGAACTCATCAGTGCTGCTTTTTAAGCATCATGCCGACCAAACAGGCTTGATACAATCCCAAAGGGTCGGCATGATGCTTGAATGCAGCCTTTATAAATAGACTTGCCAGGGATTCATACACAATGTCGACAAAGGGCACAGCAGCTGGAAATTTGGTAAGACATGTAGTAAGACATCTGTACTGATGAGGATCAAATGAAATGAATTTTTTTTTTAAATGCCCTAGGCTAACTGTACTATTCCAGGATAAGGCCCCCCCCCCCCAAAAAAAATTGTTTCAGGTAATATGGCAAAAAAATGTAGGGTCGGTAGGTCGGATTTTTTTTTTTAACTCTTTTGTTTTTTAACATGAAAGTACTACCCTGCCTTTCCGAAGACCCAAAAATTCACCCAAAAAGGGTAAAAATACTGAAAATTCTTCAATATTGCATAAAAAAACGTAGAGCCGGCCCTGTTTTGATAAGGTCGGTCGGGTGACCTGAAACAAACCTTTTTTTTGCCAAAATAAAAAGAACCTTCAACTTCAACTTCACCATGCGGCCCTTAGAGGGTTACCCGCCCACTCCCCTCCCCCAGTACCTAGGTATCCTGTTGGCATCCTTGACCGTGCACGTACCCACCTTCCTGACCATCCACCCTAATGGTGTCTGTAACAGCACTGTATGACAGGGAGGAACGTGACCAAACTAAAGGAAAAACTTGAAATGTTCAACTTGAGGTTCCTCAATAGAGGCCCTATTTGGTAAGTACAGGTCCCTTAAAAAAACTTGCCATGGGACCTCCAGTACTTATTAAGCATTGTAAATCTTGTAAACCAAACCAATAAGTTGTTGTTGAGATGTCATGGTGCGTGACTCTGTCACTACTTCCCTCTATGACTGGGAGACTTGTGTCATGTTGAGTCAGAATATAATTGTTGGACACAAACCATGTACAGTTCACTATTATTACTTTAACCATTTATGGACAAAATATCATGCCTCTTGCATTTTATTCATTTGTTGTCATGATGCACCAATGCAGTTCCACAAGTAGCTCATTGTCACTGCATCAGTGCATCATATTGACCCTTTGGGAGTGTATCAAGAACCTTGGGTCGGTATGATGCATGAATGCAGCACTGAGTAACTGACTGGGGCTGGATTCATGTGTTTATGAGTCACCTGGGTCACATTAAAGTACTATGCGGCCCTTAAAGGGTTAATAGCTATTACTCAGTTACTGACAATGACCTAAGCCTTATTATGGTGTTTTTGCCACGAACTGGGACGAACACTATTATGTCTACAACACCATGTCATCTTGTCTCCTGGTATAGTTCTGTATACCACCTCAAAGATATGGACATAAGCAGAATGATATTTGCATGTTATATATTTGTATGTTATATAACCCACAGAAATAGTTTTGTATACAAACGAAGTCTCTATTTGCATCTTCCCTTACGGAGTTCCACCATTGAATTAATCAAATTCCATCATATGAAAAGACCCACCCCCTCCCAAGATGAGAGTTACTTACGGGCTAGTACATGTGTCAAGCGTATGACATGTTCCTCTGGGAACAATTTTCAAACCAATCAGTTTTAGTTTTAGAACGGTACTGGTGGATGTATATGTGTGTTTTTTCCTAAGAGGACAGTTTTAACTGATCGGGACCCCATTGAGACCCGTGTGTGGCTAGCTGTAAACCCCGCACTCACTTCAAGTACCTCTACCCAGGTCGGAGAAGGAGGGGGGGTGGGGGGGGGGCTGTTTTTCTATGTTCGAGGTACTCTACAGCCAACACCATGGGTACATACTGTTTAGACATTTTTAACTCGTTAAAGGCCCAGATCTCGGTACCCCTCCAGCGACAGTTGGGGTGGAGCCGGGGCAGGTACTCAGCCCTATGTATAAGGACGCTGGGGGTTTAAGGGCAGCATAATGCTTGAAATTTGCCATGGTCCTCCAGCACAGCACCAGCGAGTAACTCGCCAGTGCTGCATTGGTACCAGCGAGTAACTTGCCAGTGCTGCATACGTATCAGCGAGTAAAGCGCCAGTGCTGCATTGGTACCAGCGAGTAACTCGCCAGTGCTGCATTGGGACCAGCGAGTAACTCGCCAGTGCTGCATTGGTACCAGCGAGTAACTCGCCAGTACTGCTTTGGTACCAGCGAGTAACTCGCCAGTACTGCTTTGGTACCAGCGAGTAACGCACCAGTGCTGCATTAGTATCAGCAAGTAACTCGCCAGTACTGCATTGGTACCAGCGAGTAACGCACCAGTGCTGCATAAGTATCAGCGAGTAACTCGCCAGTGCTGCAGTAGGGCATCATGGACGAGCCTTCAGAAATGCATCACCCTTTGCTGTTGGCATGATGCATTCATGCAATGCTGCTTTCATTCACCAGCTGGGCTGCATCCATGCATCATGACGACACAATGTCAAGGGCTAACACATTAGAAACCTGTAAAGTTTGTACCAAGCTTTACGTCTAGTTGTAGACTTGCTCAGTTCTGTAGGTAATTCAGATGAAATAAGTTAACACAGTCATTTTGCTTGTGTATATGTAGAAATCAACAAGCATGATTCTTATTGAATTGAGACATATACACTTATATATCCCACAACCCTACCACCACAACACAACAGGCTGGGTACCAGTCTAGGCCAGATGAGGGCGGGGACGGGGTCCAGTCCAGACCAGATGAGGGCGGGGACGGGGGCCAGTCTAGACCAGATGAGGGCGGGACGGGGTCCAGTCTAGACCAGATGAGGGCGGGGACGGGGGCCAGTCTACACCAGATGAGGGCGGGGACGGGGTCCAGTCTAGACCAGTCCCAACAGGTGAGAGGGAGTCAGGGGCAGCTGTTTCCTTCACTCACCTTTCGGCATGATGCTTCAATGCAGCACTGGCGAGTTACTCGCCATGGCTGCATTCATGCATCATGACGACCAAGGACATGATGCATTAATGCATCATGCCGTCCTTAAAGGCTTAACAGGTTGAGGTAAGGAGGGTGTGTGTGGCCCCTGGAGGAGGGCACTAAGAACTCTGTACCTTGGTACATGTACCCCTGTTTACAAAGCTCCATCCCACACTCTACCCTCACCCAAGTCTCACCTCCAGCTGCTGTGCCCCCTCCGATACAGCTGTAGCCCCCCCCCCCCTCCCAACCAATTCTAGATGCTTTTGGTGCCAGACATTTATCAGTGTAGATTTTTATGGTATTTTCCTTTTCTAATTTAAAAAAAAATCTATTAACTCTAATTTTATAATTCCCTTATTCCCTTATATCCCCAACCTATTTTGCTATGGCAATAAATATTTTGTCTCATACTACTCACTATGTCTCTACCCCCCCCCCCCTCCAACACATACACGTCCTTATTCCCTGTAGATCCACTGCTGGTGGTCTACATTCAGCCTATGTTAACTGAGGGAATCATCATCAACAAAGTGGGGACTAAGTATTGTGTGGGAAGCTATGAATATAGAGATGACAGAACATGTACCAGGGTAGTCTATATTGTACTAGTAATGTGGGGGGATTACTTTGTTGACTTGACTCGTCTGGCTGGGTACAGGGGTGGCTAGTATGGCACAGGTCATAGCTGAGATACATGTGTAATGGTAATGTACCGAGGCTATATTGAGAACATTTTTAACAGTAAATGGTATCAATTTAAACTGGATAATCTCTAACAAATATGCTTTGGCCCTGAATTGAAGCTGCCACTGGTTTTGGAGGAGTCTGAATGTTAATTGTGATCATATAGCATATATACCGTATGCATTTATAATTACCATCATAGAAAGTATACTATAAGTTCTATGGTAGTATCTACCTGCTACTCCTATATGGGAAATATAATGCATATTTTGGCCTAACTTCAGTGCAGGATAGTGACAGGAGTTAGCGTGCAGGGATGAAAGTGACCAATCTAAAAAAAAAACTTTAAAAAATTGAAATGTTCAAATTGAGGCCTCTGAATAAAGGTTCTCTATAGTTAAGTACAGGCCTTGGCGACCTGGAAAATAAAATGAAATTAGAGAAAAACTTGAAGACTTTCATCCTTGAACGTGTGTGTAATGTGTACGTATGGTACAGGTATGGGGAGCTGAGACCAACTCTACAAACCCGCTAAACACAACACAACACAACGTTATAACTACCCCCTCCCCCCCCCCCCCCGGCCCAGTTGGAACTGGTACAGCCATACAGTTAGATGAACAGCGTCAGTTTCTGCTTGGCAAGAAAACTGTTGTCTATCTCTGCCAATATTGTCAGCTGGGGAATTTCAGTCCTATAGTATATCCCTCTATCTTAAAAGCAGGAAAATATCCTCTCTATACATGTATTAAATATGACCCTCTCTACCTCCATTTCCTGACCTACCAGGTTCTGAAATATATTAGATGTACATGGCGAATACGAGAGTCCCCCTGCTTAAATTCCATGCACACAATCCTAGATAGAGATCCTGCTCCTGGTATATTTAACATGTCTACTTATTTATATGTTGACATAAGCGTTTTTGTGGGGAGGAGGGGGGGGGGAATGGGGGAGCACATCCTTTTATACGCCTTGATCATATCATACAGTCAAGCTAGCCTATGTCACAATTAAGGGAACGTTCACCAATTATGTCACAGTTTTTGGGGATATTTTTAGGACTCACCCACCCTTTTGTCACTGTTTTCAGTTGGCAGTGACAAAATTGTTGAACGTTCCCTAAAGTTGATACACTCCCACAGGGTCGCGCAGTGTGCACCAATGCAGCCCTGAGGTGTAACTCGCCAGTGCTGCATGCATGCATCATGCCGACCCTACTGGGTTCAGAAAACTCCAGAGGGATCGGCATGATGCTCGAATGCAGCACCTGCGAGTTACTCTCTGGCTCTGTGTCTTTGCATCATGACGACAAATGAATATGAGCCACATGAGGGTTCTTGGTAGGCTTCACGATGGTTGAGGCTGTACTTTGTCAGGTTTGTGTAGGTTGGTATGGGTTGGGGAGGTGGGCATCTCCCTCCCATAGGACCCTGTACACATAAACACAGGGCCAGCATAGCTGCAAGTTGGGAGGCAGCTAACATGAAGGTCCTCACTACATCAGCTTTAATTCCAGATTATGTATCTCATCCTATTGTAATTAGTTCAATACCTAGACACAATAGAAACAAAATGGTAGTGATTGATTGATTGATTGATTGGTTTAAAATTAAGCATACAAACATAGTACGTTACAAAACTGCCTAAAGTTAGCGAGGGAGTCATCCACAAATAGTGGACACTTATTTATATGCTGCTTGCCCATTACAGCAGTGATCGCATCTATTCTATGGGTGATAGTATCTATAATATGACTGAAAATGGCATATATTGACATCATCTGGTGGTTTACCAGAATAGATAACATACTGGAAATCAATTTGGATATTCCTACAACTGAATGACATTACCATAGAGATCTTTTCAAACCCTTGGCATTACTAGTACTGAATGAATGGTGAGTCAAGATAGATATAACTGACTAAGTTCTTTAACACAGCCTATATAGAGTGTGTATATCCCAGTGTGAATTAACCCCATCTCACCTTGTTATACACACAGGACCATCATAGTGGTATCATAATGCTGGTAGACACTAGTGAATGGGGAACAGCCCGCCTGATGGCAACCCATGGTTTTATACCTGACTCTACCCAGGAGCATTCAACTCTAAATACACAGTCCATGTATTTCTGTATAGAGGAGGATATAGGTGACAGAATATATACATATAGTATAAAGAGGTTTACCTATGTCAGGCTGATCCCAATTTAGGTACAATGTAGTCCATACTGGCCAATACCATAATTCAGTCACATCCCCTTTACCAAGGGTCACTTTTCAACAAAGTCCCCCTCACCAAGGGTCACTTTTCAACTAAGTCCCCCTCACCAAGGGTCACTTCTAGGAGGTTTCAATCACATTTTGTTTCCCCTCCCACCCAGGGTGACTCCTCGGGAAAATTTGCTAAACGTTTGACCAAAATCCCCCTAAGCAGGAGTCACTTTTGACCAAAATCCCCCTAAGAAAGGATAACTTTTGACCAAAATCCCCCTAAGCAAGGGTCACTTTTGACCAAAACCCCCTAGGCAAGGGTCACTTTTGACCAAAATCCCCCTAAGCAAGGGTCACTTTTGACCAAAATCCCCCTAAGCAAGGGTCACTTTTGACCAAAATCCCCCTAAACAAGGGTAAGGCTTGTCGAGGGCCAGCTGCACAGCTGTGTCAAAATAAAATTGAGTGCCCCCCACCCCTCCCCGGCTGATGATCAAACAGGATATACATGCTCCCCTCCATAAACATGGACATGTACAGGAACTAGGAGATCACAAGAAGACATAATATACTGGGGGGATTCCCATGTGGATATAGTACTAAGTCTTACTATTACTATCATCTAATACTGGTACAGTATGGCCAAGATACAAGTATCTACCCCTCCTACTCACTACATAGTGTCAGCCCCATTCCAACCCCAGCTGTTTCACTCACTCAACCCCAGTCTCACAACCCCCCCCCCCACCCCGCCCCATATACACCACTATACCTAGTACTAGAGCAGATAACGACCCAGGGGAAACCCCTGCTTCATGTGTATAGTACAGGATCCCCATCCTCCTAGTACTGGGGCAGACAGAGAGGAGGGGATGACCTTCAGCAGGAGTACTAGAACTGATGGGGAAACCTTCAGGGGTAGTACTAGAACTAAATATACAGAGGTCCACGATAAATTGTCTGAACGACAGGTTTCTCCACAAGTGGTGCATTGGATTGTATCACATATAAATCACACAAGGTAGAGCTGAGTGTGATGCGATCCAATGCACCATGAGTGGAGAAACCAGGAGTTAAGACTGATTAGAGTGGATCTCTGTATTCATTTCACGCAATTCTTGATTAATTTCATCAAAATATACAATTCGAGATTGGGTCCATAGTTATTTTGGTGCCGTCATCATGGAGAAACAGCTCATGGAGGGAGAAAGAGCATCAGTTTCTCGGCCATTTTAGTACTTAAATAGTTATTTTGTTCCTCCACATGAAATAATAATATAAACTGGGGGACGGGGATGAAGTATAGAGATGTGTGGAGAAGTTACTGACTGACTGGGCAGTTTGATCCCACTCCATCACCACATCAGCCAGCTGCCTGACTGCAGACTCAGCCCCCCCCCCCCCCCACACACACCCACACCACAGTGCTTACCCCTGGTACATGTACCCTTCTCCAGTAGGCTCTCCCCCAGCCTGCCCCACCACCATCATACTATTGCCTCTCTCTCCACCCCCTCAGTGCTACTCTCTGGTCCTCTTAGTATGCTGGATTATAGGTCCTTGGAACAGGACAATAAAACTGTATAAAATCCAGGAAAATGTTGAGGATTTAAATCACCGGTTACATGAGAAGTGAAGTAGATAGGATCTTTAGGGGACTTTAGGGTATGGTTTATGCTTTCAGCTTGGCTCCCAGATTTAGTTAGGTCACTCAAATATATGCTAACAGCTAGGCCTACATCTAGGCCTACGTATACCTGATGGGCTATTGTATAGGCCTACATTTAGGCTAAGAAATAGGCCTACATCTAGGCTAAGATATAGGCCTAAATCTAGGCTAAGAAATAGGCCTACATCTAGGCTAAGATATAGGCCAACATCTAGGCAAAGAAATAAGCCTAAATCTAGTTTAAGATATAGACCTACATCTAGGCTAGGAAATCGGCCTACATCTAGGCAAAGAGATACCTAGGCCTACATCATATATTACATGGTATTAAACCAGTAGAAGTAGTACTTACTGTACAGTCTATTGGGCTACAGGCCTACATATAGGCTAAGATTTAGGCCTACATGTAGGCCTATATCTAGGCTAAGAAATAGGCCTACATAGGCCTGCATAAAAATATTACATTGTATCAAATCAGGACTAGAAGCAGTAATTACTGTACAGATTCTATGGGGCTAGTAACAGCAAACCCTCCTCCTCCTCCTTCATCAAGCCTAAGAAATAGGCCTAGATTTAAACTTACATATAGGCCTACAAATACACATAATACATGACATCAAATCAGGACTAGAAGTAGTAGTACTTACTATACAGAGTCTATGGGACTAGTAACACCAGCCCTCCTCCTCCTCCTGCTCCTCCTCGTGGGTCCGTACTCCACAGGCACCTCTACCACACTGCCCCTACTACTCCATCCTCCAGGCCCTGCAGCCTGTGCCACCTCCTCCTCCAGGCTCCCACTGCTAGGAGTACAGGATAGGTGGGACCTCCTCCTCCACTGCTAGGAGTACAGGAGTATATAGGTGGGAGGTACTACCACTTCATGTGTACATCCTGTGGTACATCCTTCCTCCAGGGTTGCTGAGGTAATAACACTATACTAACCAGTACATCCTCCTGTGTATGATGTTGCTGTATTACAATCCTATGTCAGAGTCTCACTAGTTCACTCTACTCTCTGTGGGTCTAACACAGCACCCTGATCCTCCTCCTGTACCTTATGATCCTGTATGCAAATGAGCTGTATGCAAATGAGCTGTATGCAAATGAGTCAGTGTAGTCCCTGTGGTGTGGGCACTGTGTGTGTGGGTGGGTGAGGACTGGTAGTGCCACTGGTTCTAGCTAAGAGGTTGATGGAGGGTGAGGGGGGGTGGAGGGTAACCCTCTGCACTCACAAGCTGGCAGCCTCTTGATCACTATCTAGTACAGAAAGTGGGTCTAAGGAGGTTGCTTTGTACCCAAGCTGGCAGCTTCTTAACCTCTGACTTGTACATGAAATGGGTCTAGAGAGATTGGACTTTTTTACTCCAAGCTGGCAGCCTCTTGGTCCCTAACCAGTACATGAAGTAGGTCTGAAGAGATTGACATCTACCCCAAGCTGGCAGCCTCTTGATCTCTTACTAGTACAGAAAGTAGGTCTATGGAGATTGACATGTACTCCAAGTTGGCAGCCTCTCGCTCCAACACATACCCGAGGGGGTACCAGTCAGCGTTTCCGAGAATGTTACTGGGACTACTTTCTTTCCAAATGACTACAGGCGTATGAATATTACTTGTTTGGATCACTCGCGACAGCAGTTTCGGGGAATTGGTAGACCATTGTATTACATGTATAGCGAGTCTGTCAGTGTGGTGATGTAAGAGGGGTTAACCTAGTGAATGTTCTGCCAAGAGTAGTACAGAGTCTGTGTGGATAGATAGAGCTCTCAGGAGACCCCCCCCCCCTTACAAACCACCAATGCCAAGCACTGCTATCTCTTACTCAGAGTGAGCCCTGGAGTGCAGGGGGGTATGTTGGAGATCCCCCAGTGGGTTGGAGGCATGGAGCTGTGTGTGTAGATCTCCCAGTAGGATAGAGGTATGGAGGGGTATGTCTAGATCAGATTTACAGGGGTGAACCGTGGAATTTAACATTAAAGAACTGAACAGCGTTGTTGCACCGCCAGTCGCAGCAGATCAAAATATCATTTAAAATGATGATGAAGGCTTATTTTAAGTAAAAAATTCAGGTTCAAATATCTTATAAATTCTAAAAGCCAAGGTGGGAATTAAGTTGTGTTGTATATATTATATATATATAAAAAAACTAAAATATAAAATCATTTAAAATATCACAATTATTTTGCATGGTGGGGGATGGAGATATATCTAGGGCCAGAGATTTATCTCTTTGGTAGGAGATCCCCCCCCCCCCAGCAAAGTGGATACTATATGGAGAGTGTATGTGTGTATGTGTGAGTATGGAGGGGGTGTGGTGTGTATGTGTGTACCCCAGGTGAGACCCCTCCCCTTCTCCAGT
This sequence comes from Harmothoe impar, assembly GCA_947462335.1. Classification (NCBI taxonomy): domain Eukaryota; kingdom Metazoa; phylum Annelida; class Polychaeta; order Phyllodocida; family Polynoidae; genus Harmothoe; species Harmothoe impar. The sequence goes on from OX381717.1 coordinate 18,063,855, forward strand.
GTATATCCTGAGTGTCTACCAGGTAGTAGTGGTGTACAGGGGTTCAGTGGAAATCCTCCAGTTAGGGATGGAGGGAAGTATCATAACAATCCAGGATTCCCTCCAGTGTCTTCCCTGAGTGTGTGGGTGGCTTGCAGGTGTGAGGCATAGACCATAGGTACAGGAGGAGGTGATGTGCCACTTGTAGGAAGGTTGGTTGGCTCTTTGAAGGGAGGGGGTACAACATAGTATATATAGTGCCCCCACCCAACAAGGTTAACAAACCCCGACACCCTCCACTGAGTGTATGACAGTGGTTTGTGGGCCTAAAGGTTCACTGGTAATTTCAGTGATGTAATTGTGGGGGATGGGGGAGGGGGGAGGAGGGGGAGAGGGGGAGAGGGGGTAGAGGGAGAGAGGGAGAGAGGGAGAAAGGGAGAGAGGGAGAGGGGAGAAGGGAGAGGGGAGAGAGGAGAGGGAAGTGGGGAGAGGGGGAGAAGGTGAGGGGGGGAGGGTAGAGGGAGAAGGGGAGAAGGGGAGGAGAGAAGGGACAACCCACCACCAGGTTTATTACCTCTCAACTCCCACCAGTACTACTGGGTGGTGTTGAATGCTATATCATGGCTGCAGTGTGTAGAATACATCCAGTGGAGTATACAGTCAGTTACCTCAGGGAGGGCAGGGTACAGAGAGTAAGGAGAAGGGGTGCATTATAATGATAACAATATAAAGAGCCCCAACTGGGGTTTAAGATAATTCTGGGAAAGATAAAGCCTGCTGCCCTCGTGTAGTTGTGTGAATAGTGGTGTGGGTGCCATGGGTGGTGGAGGTGGTGGCAGTATGCTGCTATCCTGCTTCACACTAACTCAATGGTGGGGGGGGGGGGGGGCTAGTCCAGACCCCAGACCCCTCCAATAAATAGATAAAGGGTCCTGATAGTAGCAAGGGTAGCCATTTTGTTTGTCGTGCGAACAAAACCCTTCCATAATGCCACTACATGATCGGAAAATCAAACTAGAAAAATATATTTGGGGTGTACCGCCCTTGATGGTGTGCCTGCCGCACAGATACTGGGGGAACCAGATAACATTGAAATGCATTATGGGTGGGTGAAACGTACAAGTGCCATCTACATAAGGTGGACCGCCCATGAATTGACTAGCTGGTCTGTCGCTACTATGAGAAGACGAGCATGTCTCAATAAGGGTGCCATTAATCATTGGGCCAATCTTCCACAGCGCTATTATAGACAAGACTCAAGTCCTCAGGGTCAATCACCATAGGGATATTGTCCGCAGCGCTCCTGATCTGTGTACCGGTCTACTCAAGGTACCAACAGACCAGCTAGTCATCTCATGGTCTAGCCTAACCGGTAAAATGTCAACCGATATAGCCCTGCTGTCAGCCAGACCTTTACATGTGTATACATAACCTGGCATCACCTGGGGGTGTGGATGGGGCCTCTGTAGGCCAGAACTGGGAGGTGGAGTTGTTGGCCAGAGAGTGAGGTGTATGGGGGATGGGGGGGGGGGAGGCATAAAGTTCAGGGCCAGGAGTAAGGTACAGAGTATATGTGTGTGTGTGTGGGGGGGGGCATCTACCTCCACAAACATTGGCTTGAACTCAACACTAGACTTGCCCTCTCCCTATTTATCTATTGTATTGTTTATCTTTTATTTATTTATGTATATGATGTATTTCTATTAGTCATCTTTTATATATTTACTTGCCAAAAAAACCTGCATCCTTCTGTGTCTAACAACAAAAAGACTTGCAATGGCCTTTAACTCATTTATTTATTATATATATATTACTAATGGTGGTATAACTATACCCCTCACTTATTTTCTGTCAGTTGTCTACATTAAACGTACAGCAAGGTATAATAACCTTAGATATGATTATTACCCTGGTAGCACTAAGCACATACAAGAATGTCAATGTGCATATATTGGCACAGTGTACTCAGTAGTTATGTGTAACATACCTGGCTAAGTGGCCTTCCTTCCCTCCCCCCAAATTGCCATTCTGAATGTCAACATTGGTAGTTATCCTCTTCTTTTTTATCACTTCACATTTTTTAATTGTTATTTGTGACATATTTATGATTAATCTACACCTTTGTTTTGCTACATTATATTTCATTTTATTTTTAAGTGCCAGCACAGCTGGTGCCCTGGGCTGTGACAATGACTTATTTGTCACCTGAATCTAGGGCAACAACAGGAAGACCTACCGTAAAACCTCGCGTATAAGCCTAACCTTCCCCGACTTTGGGTTGATCCTATAAACCGCACCAGAGATCTCATTAAGGTGACTTTTAGAACTGTACCATAGTGGCAATAACCCGCGTATAAGCCGCACCCTGACCCTGGGCCGATGCTGTAAGCCGCACCACCGATCCGACTTGCGTACTGGTCACGGCTTATACACGGGTTTTTACGGTAGATAAAAGCCACAGATACTAAATTAGCATAGAAAGGAGAACATTATTGTCATTCACTAAAACTGATTGTATGATACCCTAACTTGAACTAACTCACTAATATGAGGCCCAAAAACTATAACTAAGAGTTACATAAGTCACCCCCCAGCAAAAGTAAAGTTGGACAAGTCTTAATGAAAAGGTTCTATCGACTTGCAACTACCATTTCCCTTTTCCTTGTCCTTTTATCAGGGGGTGGTGTGGTCTGTGGTTGCAGGGAGACCACAGGGTGCCTTATATAATGGCATACCTGTACACTATGTCACCTTGTAGGTGGGGTGGCAGGGGGCCAGTGTGGTAAGTGGCATGTTGTACCCTGTCTAGTTTATCAATCTAGACCAATGGAAACCAACCTTCATCACAAAGAAAATTGTTACTTACAACCCCTGCCCAGCTTCAGAGGGGTCTCGTTAACTTATTTTTATGGATCTTAAGAAAATTTGCCAAACTATTTTGACCACGGAGAACTCGTACAGTATTCAGCGGGATGTTCATCGTTCGGTAAGGACACTGGAGATTCCGTAGCTGAGATTACAGGACGGGTGTCTAGCAGACCAGGTCTCAGTGAGGGTAATCCCGCAGAAAACTGAGAGTCATATACGATTCTGGTGAGAAGTGAATACTGCAGGGGCACTGAATGGTCCATAATTAAGTTGGAAAGGATGCCAATATTATGAAAACTTGTACACATGCTGCTGAATGTCTGCCAATTTCAATCAAATAATAGGAAAGGGATTCTCAGTGAGTTTACATTTTTTTCAAAGGCTAGATTGGGGATCAATGAAAATGCTAATTATTCAGTGCAAATTCAGGCGAAATTCAGGTGGTTTTACGCTACAGACCAGTGCGCAAATTTTCCATGGTCAGCAGCTAATTTTTGTTGGAAATGTTTTGTAGGAAAGATGTATCTTTTAGGTCAAGGGTGATTTTTAGAAATTGTAAATGTCCTGGTAGCCGTTATTGCGTTTTTTCGCTATATCAAAATATATAGTAGAAGGATTTCCTTCGCTGAGACCACCAGCGTACACCGTAGCTCCTACGTCACTGACTCATGAGCACCTACCACCTGACCTACTCACTCTCCCAGGACAGTCCTAGACCTTAGCCACAGACTCCACACTCTCCAAGCAGAGCGTCTCCACACTCTCCAAGCAGAGTACGAGTTCCTCACTTTCCTAACATGATGCTAGACACAGGTGACTGATCTGACCTCCCATAGAATCGCACTGTCTCCAAGCAGATGCTTCAAGATATGCTCACTTATCTAATATTTATGGTCCTATACATACATTTTAAATCCAGATAATTTATTCACATAATGGCAAAGAAATCTGAGAAATCAGGGTGGCGGCAGCTTTTCTTGAAGATCCTGGAGGCTCACTGAGAGTGTTCCTCAAGCCCTGATAAGCGCTATGTCTTTATGTGAGTAGCTCAGGTTCAGGCTGCACTCACTTTGGGAGTGGTCATTTTTTAACAACGGGGGGAGGGGGTTGGTCGATTTAGAGGGGGACCAAATCATTTGGACCGTTCTTGAGGGGGGTACCAAAACAATTGCACCCCTTTTATAGCCAAAAAGCCAGCACGTTACTATAGCTCAAAGGAGTCGGTCATGCTCAATTTCAACTTGCGTAAGGGGGGGACCAAAAAGATGTGTACCCCCTCGCGCGAAAATCCACCGACCCCCGACCCCCCTGTTGTTAAAAAATGACCACTCCTTAAGAGCAGCTCACCCACAGGCTGGTCCATATCTAGATCACTCAGTGTCCGGCCTAGATCAGGCCCTAGCCTATAAAACGTGCACTGCCATCTGCAGCCCTCTATAAGAGCCATATAACCCCCTCTCTAACCCTAACCTTGGCCGCCACCCCAGGCCCATATAACCCCTACCCTGCACTGACAGCATGATACCTAAAGGTGCATTAGTGCATCATGCCTGCCCGTGCAGAGTTTATCAACCTTGGGTGGTTGACATGATGCATGAATGCAGTCCTGAGAAAGCGCTCGCCAGGGTTGCATTCTTGCACCATGATGAACAATATCAAGAGTACTTTAAAGTACCATGCTGCCCTTAAAGGTTTACCCCCCCTCCTCTCACACTAAGGCAACAAGTCAAATGTTTCCAGGTTCAGAGTAGGGAGAAACTATTTACTGAACAGTCAAATTGAAGTTCCAGGTTGCAAAAGAACATCAGTTCTGTATAAGCACATGGGGTAATTAATCAGACCTCATAATGTATATGTGTCCCCGCACTGAAATGCCTTAATATGTTAGGGAGGTTTAGAAAAAAAAGCAATTGATGCTTTTTCACAATATTTATAATTGGCATGGATTCAGTCTGATACAGAAAATGTTAAAAATGCAGAAAAGGTCCAAGATGGGGATGTGGGTGAATTGGGGAGGGGTGTGTGTTCTAGGGAGGGTTTTGCCTTGAAACACTTTTTGTTGATGGCGAGGGAAGGTAAAAATATTTATATTAGCAACTGGTGATAATTCATATCGTTTATAGTTATTGATAAGTCTGATGCGACTTGATGCAGATAATCTTAGAAGTGCATAAAAAAGGTCCACGTAGAGCATGTGGGTGGAGGAGGGGGGGGGGTCTGGGGAGGGTTGTACCTGAAACGCTTTTTGTTGTTGTTTGAGCCTGAGGCCAAAAAAAGGTTTGTTTCAGGTCACCCGACCGACCCCATCAAAACAGGGCCGACCCTACATTTTGGTATGCAATTAAGAAGAATTTATTTCCGCAGTTTTGGTCAATTCTAGGGTTTTCGGAGAGGCTGGCTACTACTTTCTTTCCATATTACCTGACACAAACCTCTTTTTTTTTTGGCCTAACCCAGAACAGTAAGAGTGATGGGTCTGCACTGGTCTGATACTGCAACACCACGTGGTGTGTCCCTGACTCGTCTCAAGCCTCAGGCTGGGACTTTGATCCTTGAGATGGGGTAGAGGTGAGTGTAATATCTCCATGTTTTTTCAACCACCTTTCTTTCATCCTTAGGGAGTGGTCATATTTTAACAACAGGGGGGGGGGGGGGTCGGTGGATTTTCGCGCAAGCGGGTTGAAATTCTTTTGGTCCCCCCCACGGGAGGGGTCGAAATATTTTTGGTCCCCCCCTCAGACAAGTTGAAATTGAGCGCGGCCGACCCCTTTGAGCTATAGTAGGGCGCGGGCTTTTTCGCTAAAAAGGGGTGCAATATTTTTGGTCCCCCCCTCAAGAGGGATCCACATTTTTTTGGTCCCCCCCCCCCTTCAAGGGGTCCAAATTTTTTTGGTCCCCCCCCCCCCAAATCCACCAACCCCCCCCCATGTTGTTAAAAAATGACCACTCCCTTAGTACAAATATCAAATCAATAGGAAAGTTTTAGTGAATTATACACAGTTAAATGTGTGTGATGCCTGATCCTTGGCTTTGTTCATTATGGTGCAACTTTCAAGGTAATTAAGCCTATGAGGGCAGCACAATGTCTCAAAGCTTCATGTTTATTCATCATTCTGATACTCCAATGTAGCTTTACGCAAGCAAGTCACGCCGACAAAACTTGCCATCAATACTTCATAAGTGCATCATGATATTTGCTTAGTCTGTAAACGGCATTGTGAGCCTGTTCAACACTACGCGTTGGACTTTAAAACAAATCAGCATAATGATGACGAAAGGGTTATAGAACATTAAAGGGGTAAGTTATTATATTGGCATATACCGTAGCTGAACGACATAGCGCTGCTTTCAAAAGAGAGCCATTCTTGTATTATATACACCATTGCTTTATTTTAAGGGCCAGGATACAGGGGTTTTGAAATGCTACTTAAGTACTACAATATGATCTTGCATAAGCACTGGTCTTGTGGGTACAGGCTCTGTCAAATTGAAGAGTGCCCTGGTGCTAAATTGCGGCGGTGCAATATTCATATGTAGACATAAGGGCCAAAAAAAAAGGTTTGTTTCAGGTAACATGGATAGAAATTGTAGGGTCGGTAGGTCGGATTTGTGTTGTTTTTTTTAACTTTTTTTTTTTAAACATGAAAGTACTAGTGAACCTCTCCGAAGACCCTACAATTGACCAAAAAATGGTAAATATACAGCAATTTCTTCAAAATTGCATAAAAAACGTAGGATCGGCCCTATTCGCATAGGGTCGGTCGGGTGACCTGAAACTAACCTTCTTTTTTTTAGCCTAAAGCACTATATGAGTGTGTAATCCTGTATGTGTGCTATTTACATGTATGTGTGTGTTGTTTACACCCTGTGTGGGTTGCTGGACATGTTCTCTTATAACACCAACCACAGCCATTTCTGTCCTACATACCCACAAACCACAGGGACGACTCCACCTTAACTCTTCAAGGACGGCATGGTACCTTAATGCATCATGCCCTTGGTTGTCATGATGCATGAATGCAGCCCTGGCAAGTAAGTCACCAGTGCTGCATTCAAGCATCATGCCGACCCTATAGGGTTGAGACACTCCTGAAGTGTCGACATGATGCACCAATGCAGCACCGGCGAGTTACTTGCCGTGGCTACATTGGTGCATTATGACGACAAATGTCATCTTTTAGCGACATCAGTACTTTAAGGTTTAACACAGGACTTACCCCCCCCACACACACACACCCTGCCCCTCACACACCCCTCCCACACATACACACACACACACACAACCTGCCCTCTACCAGCATACACCAGATGATCCGGCTGGTAACCATGGCAACCACTTTTTCCAGCCTCCATTTAGATAATATCAGAGAGTGGAGTCTCCATGGGGGCCCATCACAGGTGCTAGTACACCATGTACTATCCCTTAGATACCCCTCTATATGTCCCAAGTACCCTATGTATTACTCCTTAGTAACCCTTTAAGGGCTTTTTAGTATAATACCTTTTATCATGATGCATGGATGCAGCCATAGCTAGTAACTCATCAGTGCTGCATCATTGCATCATACTGACCTTCCAGGGCTGAAACATTCCTGCATAGGCTCAGCATGCATGAATGCAGCCCGGCAAGTGGACAGCCTAGGGTCGAACTCACGCATCATAAAGGGGTAGCACATTGGAGCAGCATGCTGGCCTTACAGGCTTAGACCCTGCTGTATTATAGAGGGTTTTAAGTTGGCTTGACTCCCGGCTTGTTCCCAGAACTCAGGAGGCAGGACATGTGTGTTCTGTGAACAACAAAGTGCTCCGTCAGCCGGTGCAGACAGCGGGTACTCGGGAGCCTTCCCGTAACTACCCACAGTGCTTCCTTGGTTACCGCCTGTTACCTTCTTGTAACTACTCATTGTGCTTCCTTGGTTACCGCCTGTTAACCTTCCCGTAACTAACCACAGTGCTTCCTTGGTTACCACCTGTCAACCTTCCCGTAACTACCCACACTGCTTCCTTGGTTACCGCCTGTTAACCTTCCCGTAACTACCTGCAATGCTTCCTTGGTTACCGCCTGTTAACCTTCCCGTAACTACCCGCAGTGCTTCCTTGGTTACCACCTGTTAACCTTCCCGTAACTAACCATAGTGCTTCCTTGGTTACCACCTGATAACCTTCCCGTAACTACCCACAGTGCTTCCTTGGTTACCGCCTGTTAACCTTCCCGTAACTAACCACAGTGCTTCCCTGGTTACCGCCTGTTAACCTTCCCGCAACTACCCGCAGTGCTTCTTTGGTTACTGCCTGTTAAGCCTGTTATGCCTTTTGATTGCTTATTTAGGAAAGCATGATGCCTGCAGGCATAGTGACATTTGCATTATGCTGCTCTAAGAGGTCTATACAATGTATCCTCAAACACTACATGCAGCCTTTATACATGCGAGCTTGAGCTAGCTTGGATGGGGATTTCCAGAGTTTACCATATGGCCCCAGATAAACCATAACAGACTCCACTCAGGCGCTCTAGTGTCTGGGGAGAGAACTAGCCACTTTGTAGTTTTAGAGCGTTCCACCAGGGGGCACTAGATCTCACAATGTCTCGTGAGAAGAGCCAACTTCCGGCTGGCAGAATGCACTGTACTACAAAATGGCTGCCAGGCAACGCAGCGACACATTTCAACACCTAAACCTCACTACTGCCTTTTCCATACTAAACCTCTCTGTCCATGGATTTATGCCTACCGTAATGGGCCATTTAAGCGCCCCTGCGCTTATAGATTTCAAGTCCCTGTTACACCCTGTGCTTATACAGGGACCTGCACTTATATGAGTCCCTTTAAAGAGAGATTTTGGATTTCAGAGGGGTCCTAGACCTGTGCTTAAATGAGACCTGCACTTATTTGAGACCCCTGCACTTATATGGGTCATTATAGTATGTCTCTGGTCTACCTTGTGTCCCAATGTACATAGGTTCTTGAACCCCACCTGATCAAAATAATAACCACTAACTATGGTAAATCAATTGCAAAGAGTATTCTGGGTATTCAATGTGTCCTGGATATTTTATGCGCCCGTTAGCGAGTTCATTTGAAAATGAAAACATCAAGTTCTTCTAAAATATTGATATCTTTTTGTTCATTTCCCTGAACTTCAATACTCCGCTTTGTATGAGGGAGTGGTCATTCTTTACCGGAGGAGGGGTCCACTTTTCTCCGGAAAAGACCACATTATATATGACTAAGAGGTGGTTGGGAAAATTTCAGGATAATATTGACCTATCCTGAGGGGTGTTTCACAGATTCGGAAACATGTCCTCGCTCATGCATGGAAAATGAACCCCCTTATTGTTGATAATAACCGCTCGCATACAAGCATCAAACTTTCTGCGATGTTCAAATATCAAATGATGGCTGCGCTTACAAAACAGATAGATCCAATATTGGGTTGGGACGGCGGGACTTGTAGCTATAATTGTTGGTAAACACAGAAAACCAGTTATGTACACACTGGGGGGGGAGCTCCATCAGGAGGGGACTACAAGCCTGACATGATGATATTTACCACTGCGGGACCCTCTGAGGTACAGCATGGGGGAGATCAAAAGGCTGTGTTTCTCATTCTAAGGGAGTGGTCATTTTTTAAAAGCATAGGGGGTTGGTGGATTTGGGGGGGAACCCCAACAATTTGTACCCCTTGAAGGGGGAGACCGAAAAGATTTGGACCCCTCTTTGGACAAAGAAAAGTTCACCCCTTTTTAGCGAAAAAGCCCTCAATTTAAACTTGCCTAAGGGGGGGGACCAATATATTTCAACCCCTCCGGTGGGGGGACCAAAGAAATTTCGACCTGCTTGCGTGAATATCCACCGACCCCCCCCCCCCCTTGTTGTTAAAAAATTACCCCTCCCTAAGTCCTTGAGGATGGCATTATACGTAATGCCTTCATACATGTTTGTCGTCATGATGCCCCAATGCAGAGGTGGCGGTTAGTCGCCTGTGCAGCATTAGTGCATCATGTTGAGCCTTCAGGAGTGTATCAAACACGTAGGATCAACATCATGATGACAAAACTGTTCCCATTGTAGCACTTTTCTGAATTCTACTAGAGATATCACACAAACCAGGTTCCTACAGGTATCTATACAACAAACATGCAATAATAAATCCAAATACGATCATAGAGAACTTCACCCGTTCATAGCAAACAATGGATTAAAATGGGAAGATCCAAATTGGCAAGGAGCGGAACAACAAATTAACTGGTACCTGTTTGGGGTATGGTCGCTTGTTCCAATGTAATGCACTGGTCTGTGGCCAGCAGTGGTATCCTCAAGGAGACAAGATGGCCGCCTACACAGGATGACTCAGCAAAACTACTATTATGTGTCCTTGGGTGAGGTGGTATACTGTTACCCTGTGCCACACTAAGGTTTACATCTATGGTGTATATAATCCACATGTATACAGTCCTTTGTTAAAGTGGGCGATATTGTCAAATTACGGGCCTAGATATATTCGTTGTTAAAGTGGGTGATATTGAGTTAGATTGTCCAATTACAGGCCTATAAATGTATTTGTCAGGGTTCCGATGGAATAAATTATTTCCTATTCCTTGCTATGTATAGAGAAATATCGAATTATAACTTAAAGTTATTCCATCTTTGGGCAGATGCATCAAATGATAGTTCTCCAGTATGGATGAGCAGTGCAATGCCAGTTGCTGCAAGCCATAGATGTAAATTTCAGGGTACTGTTTTCTATCTTAGTACAGTATCTATTAAATGTATCACTTTGGTGTTAAAATGATGAACAGTCAAATTCCAGTTCCTTGCTAGATTAAAAAGGGTTTCCTCGATCATGTTAAAGTTTATCCACGCTGCTCAGAATCAATGATGAATTGAGCTTCTGCATAGCGCATTTTTATAGCTATATAGACAATACTGTTCTAGCACAGTAGTATCTTAACACTGAAACTCGTTTGCCATTCCTAATACAGTAGGCTTAATATCTAGGGTTTGGTAAGTCTCTAAATACAAAGTCCTTTGTACATATAGATGTTATTTTTTACAGTAGAAAGAGTTTCTATAGTAATCAAAGCTGTATAAAACTCTATAAAATGGACGTTGTTTCTGAGTCTTTGAAAGTAGAAGAACTTCAAGTATAATCCATAGTGTGAGGCATAGAATCTAAAGCTCAAACATAATCCACAGTCAACCGAAAACTGTAATTCAAATATAGCATGAAGTCTAACAGTCTTCTTATAAATCCATCATGTTTCCATAATACAAATGTAATCCACCGTGAGGAGAATGATAAAACTTTGTAATGCTATCAATCATAAAATCAATAAGCGAAGTTCAAATATAATCCATCGTGGAGCAAAGAATCCAAGGATCGAATAAGATCCAACTTGAAGTGAAGAACCTAAAGTTTAATGTATCCCAATGTGAAGGATGTGGACCCATGACTCCCCCTTGTGGGAAACTGTGACACTTCTCCACGGGTTGCACGAAATTGAAGTCCTCATGAAGTGCCATAATATCCAAATGATGTTTTGTGAGTGTATCCCAATGTATACTTAGAGTTCCAACTGAAAGTCCACAGATCCAAGTACTAAACCTAAGGTGTATATCAGTGCAAATTCCAAATCCAATCAACTAAACATAACAATAGTATCTGGCAAGCTTGACAAAACTCCACTGGACTTTCAAGTAATTCGGTCTAGGTAGAAATCCAATTTTCTAAATCTACACACACTATAACAATAACCTAACATGGCAAGCCTTCCAATCACAAAAATCCAATGAATTTTGCATATTTCATCCAGGCCACTCCTCAAAATCCAGCATTTCAAGACCGCCGCCACTGCTATATTATACCCTCACAATGCCAAGATTCCACCGTATTCTGGACGATTTCCCCATTTTGTGACTCCCGAAATCAAGCATCTCACTGCCTCTGCTATACTATAGCCTCACAATGGAAAAGAAATCCGACTTATTTCGGACGTTTTTCTCAATCCGTGACTCGCGGACATCCAGCATCTCAGCATTGATCACAAAGCAGTAATCGGAGGCTTGGGTTTGTTCACAAACGGCAGGGCACAGTCGCGGCACTGTCTCTTGCAGCATCTCCCGAGGGCGTTACAGACTCGGCGCAGCTCGTTGGCGGCTACGGCGACAGCCATGAAGACGGTGACGAAGACGAGGATAAGGAGCATGACGAGGATGGCCTGCTCCAGGTGCATGGTCATGGTGAGCACGACCAGCATGGGCTGGTCCCCACACGAGCAACCCTCACGACCCATCTTGGGTGTCGGTTAATCAATGTTGTAGTGAAAATGTCAAAAGGTGAGTTTGTATCTCACCTCATCCTTATTGATTGATTGAATTTAATGTCCCAGCACACAATAGGTGTCTTACAGAACCGTCTCAAGTTAGCAAGGTAGCCATCCACAAATAGTGGTAGTATCTATCAGCCTTTGCAATGTCTTGTGCTCATGTGGGATTAAGTCAGTTTTCTAGCATCCTCCTATGTATAAATATGTCCTAGTCTGTAATGACAGTATTGTGACATGTGTGGACAACCAGCATGGGCTGGTCCCCACACGAGCAACCTTCACGTCCCATCTTGGGTGCGCAGCGGGCCTACCAGAACTTTGTAAGTGACCCCTTAGATTGGCCTCAGTGAAAGGTTGAAAGGTGAGTTTGTATCTTACCTCATCCTTATTTAATCATTGCAATGTCTAGTGTTAATGTGGGATTTAGTCAGTTTTCTAGCCTGCTATGTATAAAGCCTTATTATGATATGGTGAGCACGACCAGCATGGGCTGGTCCCCACACGAGCAACCCTCACGACCCATCTTGGGTGTCGGTTAATCAATGTTGTAGTTAAAATGTCAAAAGGTGAGTTTGTATCTCACCTCATCCTTATTGATTGATTGAATTTAATGTCCCAGCACACAATAGGTGTCTTACAGAACCGTCTCAAGTTAGCAAGGTAGCCATCCACAAATAGTGGTAGTATCTATCAGCCTTTGCAATGTCTTGTGTTCATGTGGGATGAAGTTTTCTAGCTTCCTATGTATAAATATGTCCTAGTCTGTAATGACAGTATTGTGTGGACCAGCAGCATGGGCTGGTCCCCACACAAGCAACCCTCACGACCCATCGTGTGTGTTCAGTGGGCCTACCAGAACTTTGTAAGTGACCCCTTAGATTGGCCTCAGTGAAAGGTTGAAAGGTGAGTTTCTATTTCACCTCATTCTTATACCTGCCATTTGTAACATAAAAACTTGCCAGTGGTAGCAGGTGCAAAACCTAGTCAGTCGCTAAATTCCTTGATACACCATCTTGGCGTTTACTTTCCCAATGATTATATGATATAGACACTTTTAAAATATTCAAGCCTCTGCATATATAGAGGCAGTAATTAATGATATACATCCACCGCTTATAATGTATTCCGGCAGTTCAGTCAATCAAGGTCTATGCAGATGCTCCAGGCAAGAGAGCTGGGTCTGCTGCAACCTCAAGCGCCATCTTGGATTCTAGACTGATTGGATATGGTAAATTCTCAAGCCATATTAACATTCAGCGTCCAGTAGTATTTGATGAAAGGAATTATCATTATTTCATTTCCAGGTTGAAACACATGAGTGTGTTCCAGTTGTATTATCTGTTCATGGTTGCATATTCATTCAAGCCTTAATTGTCTTCATCAAGCGTCGCTAAGTCCTGTTAATGAATGGCTAGATATTGTAGTATGATATATGGTACACTGAACCCAAGGAGCACTAGCTAGTGGTATCCCTATAATCCATAAGGGAACCACTAGCTAGTGTGCTCTTATATATATGGTGTCCTAGTGCACTGACACTATGGGATTGATACAAACGAAAGAACAGAAAGCCTGCAGTCTTTGATAATCTTTGCACTAATATATAGCTTTTACATGCATTGCTGGCCAACCTCAGTTGGATACCACAAGATGAACTCCCCCACACTACATGCCTTTTTGACATGTACTTAACATACTGGCAGTGGGTATACCCTTTTGCTGAGGTCTAGTTTCTGAGTCTGACCGGCGCTTGAACCGGCAACAGTATGTGAGATCAATGCTCTGTCACTACCTGTAGTTGACCCCTGACGGTGTACTGTACTTTCAGTAGGGTGGAGCAGGTGTATGTCCTATACTACCCCCAGTCTGTTGGACTGGTGCAGCATGGGGGCTGTATGTAGTGATAGAGCACCATTATCTAACTGTTTAACCATTTAAGGACAGGGAAGTGCTTTAAATACTGGTCCAGCTGATGGGGATTGTATGTAGCATGGTGATAAAGCACCATTATCTGGCTGTTTAACCATTTAAGGGCAGGTAAGTGCTTTAATTACATATTGTTGTTGCATAATGCATTCATTGATCTATGCATCATACCAACCATATGAGGTTGAGGCAATTCCAAAGAGTCAGCATACATGTATTTGACTCGCCAGCCAAATGCATCATGACAATGAAAGGCATAGTCCATCCAAACATCATCAGCGTTGCCACTCCTTTGTGGACAAAAGATGTCAATTTAATGCAGGAAATTTGGAAATTCAAATTCAATACAAAAATTTCTGCTAATAAGTGGAAATCCTGCAAAAAGTATGAAACGTGGCATCTCTGCACCCTGCAGCCTTTAAAGGGTTATCTATCTGTATTAATCATTCACGTTGCAGTGCAGTCCCACTGCTGCTGGTACAACCACATCAATCAGCACACTGTCACTGCCTATCACACAATCTGAATTCATTTTGTTTTACTCCAATATATGCTGTCACATCAGCTTCCCTTAGGTAAACATTTTTTGTAATTGATTTTCCCCAACATCAGATCTATACATCAATGATTGCAATAGTAGCAGACTCTATCTGAGCGGACAACTGTGTACGGTCAGCTGTTGTGTAGCGTATAAGGTGTGCTTTATGTCTCTATAGCTAGTGTATATGGCTAACCCTTTATGCACCGTACAATGTTTTAATGGGCTATGTTTGCAGTTATATTCACCAAAGCAGCCCCAGTAAGGCTACTCGCCAGGGCTACATTCATGCATCCTCACGATGAAGGTAATTGCACACTACCCGGCCCTGTAAGGGGTATGACTGTGTCTAATATCAGCCTTATCTCTACCATATACAATGTCACTGCAGCACTAGCAGCAGCTATAATTGTACAGATTGCGTGGGTACTGTCACTTAGAATCCATATCTCACTTAACCCTTTAACGGTCGCATAATGCTTCAAAGTTTCAGTGTCTTGTTCTGTAAATAAAATAGTGATAGTGAATAACTGACCGACCGTGCGATAGTGTTTAGACACTGTACAAGCGGCATGATGCATTCATGCAGCGCCAGCGGTTCAGTCAGCAGGATTGCAATCATGCATCAAGGCCACAAAAGGCATATAGCATTAACGCAATATGCTGTCCTGAAAGGGTTAACTGGTGCACCATACATGGGTGGGGGTCTGCTTCCTGTCACTGTCCTGCTCTACACAGCTGGTCAGCTACATGAGGGAGTAACTCAGTCAGGAAGCTGTTGGATGGGGAAGGTGTTGGATATTCCCTTGGACGAGGGAGAATCGTCTGCCTCTGAAGATTCAATGTTTTCAAACCAACTCCTGACCTGAATAGTAATAGGCATTGCTTAAAATTGGTAAATTTAATTAGTTTGACTTCACACTACCTCCCTTTGGTCAAGGATGACCCCCATCAGTTACCTAGTTAACTCAGACACTGGGACTTTTGAACATTCTTGCAATTTTCAGTCTACAATTATTTTTTTACATTCAACAACATTGCACACAAGGACCCTGAATCGCTGATTAAAAAATCTAGATTTGTAACCTAGAAAGCTTTCCTTCAGTATTAAATTGGCCTCCAATACCAATAAATCTGCCTTCTACATTATACCCTTGGCATGTGGCTCATTGTCTCTCTATACGTCCCTACACTGAGCTGCTCCCCTCACACTGAGCTGCTCCCCTACACTGAGCTGCTCCCCTCACACTCAGCTGCTCCCCTCACACTCAGCTGCTCCCCCACACTAAGCTGCTCCCCCACACTCAGCTGCTCCCCTACACTGAGCTGTTCCCCTCACACTGAGCTGCTCCCCCACACTCAGCTGCTCCCCTCACACTGAGCTGCTCCCCTCACACTGAGCTGCTCCCCTCACACTAAGCTGCTCCCCTCACACTGAGCTGCTCCCCTACACTGAGCTGCTCCCCTCACCCTGAGCTGCTCCCCTCACACTGAGCTTCTCCCCCACACTGAGCTGCTCCCCTCACCCTGAGCTGCTCCCCTCACCCTGAGCTTCTCCCCCACACTGAGCTGCTCCCCTCACCCTGAGCTGCTCCCCTCACACTGAGCTTTTCCCCTCACACTGAGCTGCTCCCCTCACACTGAGCTGCTCCCCTCACACTGAGCTGCTCCCCTCACACTGAGCAGCTCCCCTACACTGAGCTGCTCCGCTCAACCTGAGCTGCTCCCCTACACTGAGCTGCTCCCCTACACTGAGCTGCTCCCCTAACACTGAGCTGCTCCCCTCACACTGAGCTGCTCCCCTCACACTAAGCTGCTCCCCTCACACTGAACTGCTCCCCTACACTGAGCTGGTCCCCTACACTGAGCTGCTCCCCTCACCCTCAGCTGCTCCCCTCACACTGAGCTTCTCCCCCACACTGAGCTGCTCCCCTCACCCTGAGCTGCTCTCCTCACCCTGAGCTGCTCCCCTCACCCTGAGCTTCTCCCCCACACTGAGCTGCTCCCCTCACCCTGAGCTGCTCCCCTCACACTGAACTTTTCCCCTCACACTGAGCTGCTCCCCTCACACTGAGCTGCTCCCCTCACACTGAGCTGCTCCCCTCACACTGAGCTGCTCCCCTCACACTGAGCTGCTCCCCTCACACTGAGCAGCTCCCCTACACTGAGCTGCTCCCCTCAACCTGAGCTGCTCCCCTACACTGAGCTGCTCCCCTACACTGAGCTGCTCCCTCACACTGAGCTGCTCCCACACACTGAGCTGCTCCCCTACACTGAGCTGCTCCCCTACACTGAGCTGCTCCCCTACACTGAGCTGCTCCCCTACACTGAGCTGCTCCCCTACACTGAGCTGCTCCCCTACACTGAGCTGCTCCTCCAGTCCCTGGGCTGCTCCCCTGATCTGTCACTGTCACTATCTGAGCCACTCATCTAGATGCCTCTCTGCAATACGCGGCACCCAATTTCCTCCCAGACGGTGGGCTGTGTCTTAGCGTTATAAATGGCTGACAATGTTGTTGTAAATCTCTCAAAATGGTGTGTATTTGTAGAGATAGTTCTAGTTATTAATACTCAATGGTTCATCTAGAGCTGCTCCCCTCCCATACATCACATACACTGAGCTGCTTCCCAACTATCTAACCCTCTAATAATAGCATGGTTCCATTTGTCGGCATTATCCACGAACCCTTTGGCGGCTAGTACTCACTCACCAAAGTTGCATAGCTACATGATATCAATCCTTTAAACATGTATCAACCACTGTGGTCAGCATGGCGTATTCAGGGATGAAAGTGGTCACTCTCGAAAAAACTTGAAATGTTCGAATTGAGGCCAGAGAATAAAGGTCCTCTATAGTTAAGTACAGGTCTTTGCGACATAAAAAAACTTGAAATCAGGGAAAAACTTGAAAACTTTCATCCCTGCGTATTAATGCGGCACTGGTAAATTACTCACCAGTGCTGCATTCATGCATCAAGCCAACAGAAAGGCGTGGTGTGTTAAAGCACCCTGCTGGCCTTACAGGGTTAACCCATTAAGGACGTCATGATGCCTTAATGCATCATACCCTTGGTCGTCATGATGTAGGTATGCAGCCCTGGCGAGTAACTCGCTAGCGCTACATTCAACCACTATGCCAACCCTATGGGGCTGAGACACTTCCAAAGGGCCAGCATGCATAATGCACCAATGCAAAACCGGCGAGTTAAGCACGGGCGCAGCATTGGTGAATCATGCTGACAAATACTATCTTTTAGCCACATGCATTTCTTACAGGGTTAAGGTGACCAGCACCCTACCCTAGTCCCCTACCCCCCCCCCCCCCGCCCCCGCTGCAGCGTCTTGGAGTTTATTGATTGCAGATAACCGTGCCACAACCAGACAGACACAATCAAATTGTGCCCACAGTCGTCTCCTCATCACAGACCCCAGAGCTCTCTGGTTAGAGCCTCTTTACAGATACACACACAGAGGGTCTAGTAAAGTCTGTGACTGCCTCAGGTCGGCCATCTTGAAATTAGGGGGCTTCCATAAAGTATGTACGCAACAAGAGGGGTGTAGTTGATCTATTTTCTGAGAGATTTTGCGTACATAAGCCCTTTATTTTAATGCGTACAAGATTTTCATAGTTAGTACAAATTATGGGTAGATGGAACTAAATTTTCAGTCTTCGATGGCAGTGAATTTGACCATTTAGCTTAATAGCCTGTACCTGCCACGATCCACTATTGCAGACTGCACATCTCCCACAGAGTAACAGAGAAGCCAATTACAGTTAAACCCAACACAATCCTTACAGCTGCTTCACAAGCTGGCCTCATTGCACTAGCACATCCAATGCAAATGGAGATTGCTACATTGGTACTACAGACCAAGGCTGTCACAGACTGTAACCACAGGTCCCAATGTCCCTGACACGGTCTGAGGTGTTTTGAGATTCTATCTGTAATAGTCTGTGTAGATTGTATAGGGAACAGGAGGGTCGGCTCTCAACCAATCAAATAGCGTCCGGTATTCAGCCTGGGGATGGTTTATAAGGGGGTACAAGCACCCGTCCCGGTATCGTTATTAGTGCTTATCATAGTTACCAGCGGAATTAAAAGATGGCAGAACTGGGCTAAATCATGTACATATATACACAGTCTCCTATTCCTCAGAACTATTCTTAGCATCTATTCGGGACAAAATGCCATCTATCTGAGTAGATAGAATCAGCAGCAGGTTTTAACTGCAGAAAACCTTTCCTTGCATTCTTCTACAGAAACCTTCCCATGGGTATTGAACTAGCTTATTCCTATTAGAGGATACAGCATCTTTCTGTTTCTCCATTTTTGTCACCACCGTCCCCTGTGCTTTTACATCATATGGATCAATGCTGTCGTGTTGTTATAGGGAGTGTTGTTATCAGAGAAAATGGTCGCCGATACGATCCGACAATAATCTAGTTGCGCCGAGACACAGCGCGAGCCGCCTGCATGCTGATGGTCGCCCCACCTAGTGGGGTGTTTGCACACTATCGGCTTGCCCCGACCCCTTTTCACAACCTTTAGTTGTGTCACTGACACCAGAAGGCATTAGGGACTAGCGTCTGTTACAGTGTACACAGCACCATCTTGTACAGCAGTTAATTCCCATCTACCCAAGCTGGCCCCAACTGGCTCTTAGAAGGGTAGTTATGGAGATTGCCAATAGGCGTCACAGCAGTGAACACTTAAAAGTCTTATCGTGTATGGCAATACGATGCTGGGAAACTCTCACCTCTCACGATACTCTCTTTCTACATTGCCCATTCTAGTGGCCATGTCAAAAGTGCAGAGGCAAAGCAGGCATCAGATGGCAAATCTTAAGGGGTACGTCACAATGGCAATCACTGTCTATGTAATCCAACTGCATGCAGAAGGCAAGTATGGGGCCAGCAGCTGTACAAGATGGCGCCTGGTACACCGTAACAGACTCCATCCCAGCCCCCTGGTTCATGCCCTGGTATGAGAGGCTGTACCCTCCTTGTGCCCCGCTGCAGGCACCAAGAGCCCTATTGCTCCGGGCGGGGCAGGAGGAGGGCTCTGGTTGCTGCAGGACGGCCCTTCACACCGCCTACACCCTCTGTGCTCCTCATAGGGGGGGGGGGGTTAACCCTTTAAGGACCGCATGATGCCTTAAGTGTTCATGTACTTTTATCGACATGATAAGCCAATGCAGTGCCAGTGAGTAACTCGCCAGCTCTGCATTGCTGGCTCATGCCGACCCTTCAGGAGTGTTTAAAGCCTGTACGGTCACCATGATACTTGAAAGCAACTAGAAGAAGTGTGGGGCCAGTTGCGGCCCTCTCTGAACGAGTTAATCACCTACAAAATGGCACCGTGCATCAAATGGGGGTATCGGTGTTCAGTCCCTGTTTGGGGAGCGTCAGGTATAAGGACAGTGTGTAGTACGTGGAGGTCCTCTGTAAGTAGTATATGGTGTCACCCGAACTACCAGTCCCTAATGACCTCCAGTATGTGAACAAGGCCCTGGGAACAGGAGCCCCCAGAACCAGACCAGGGTATACCCGGACCAGAAGGCAGTATCTACATCTTAAATCAGTAGAGACTGAAAGAATGCTGATCAACAACTGCAGATTTCAGTATGTACTGATCTAATACTGCCAAAACTGCTGATTTCAGACTGCTTTATTCAGTCTAGATTCAGCAGTCTACTAACTTTCAACTGAAATTTGATAGAAGATATACAGGTACTACTGATCACATACTCTGTGCAGCAGTACGGAGGCATCAGTCTACTGAAAATCAACTGCTATCCCTTTGTCAGTTCATGGGTTATTTGTTGGTCAACTGATTCAATGCTTCCATGACATAGTCCACAGTAGGAATGTCAGTGTGGTTGCAGCAGTCAACTGATTCAATGCTGAATTCCCAGGGTGCACTACTGTTTGTGACCTAGTTGTATTTGGTTTATAAAATTCTGGCAGTTAGAGAAGGAGGGAAGCTGCACTGGACCAAACAAAGAAACACACAGGGAGCATATTTTAGAGAAATAGACTCATTTAGATCTCAGTGGATGTTACAAGAATGGGCACACACTACATAAAATACCTTGTGACCATGGTAAGCTACTTGGAGCAGGATTAGAGAGTTCACTTTGGTGAGTAAATCAGTAATTTTCAATCTGGCTGTTTAAGCAGCAATAGGTGGATGAAGTAGTGGGACTGTATGTAGGAGAATCTCATTATCTGTTCGATGTACTGATTATACATCATTGTTTGTGATTGTCAATAGTGGATCAGTATTGTAGAAGTGTCTGAAGGGGGATTCTCCTCATAGCCAGTAAGTAGGGCCTAATATAAGCCCTAACAGTTTTGTTGGGCTTGCTATCTAGACCTTAGTGCATGCATATGTAATTTTGTGTTTACATATATTCACTGCTCCCTCACCTTAGAATCAAAACTGCTGCTTCCATACTGTTCAGGCAGTCCCTACTCAGCGGTACTGATCCAACGCTGCCCCAATCCTAGTTACCTGTAGGTTACTACCCCTACTGAGTAGCTACTGCTGCAGCAGTGGTAAAGCTGCATACGCTGATCAGGTACTGCTATCTCATTTACATATTTGGGACATGCTGTTTCACTACTGCTGACACACTGGTATAATGCTGCCTCACTACTGAACCACTGCTGCCCTGTTCTGTAATGTTAAGCAGTACGAGAGCAGTGGTTGCTGATTTGGCACTGCTTCTCATACTGTTTTGGGACTGAAGCACAACTGACACAGTACACTGTTTCCATGCTGATTAGGGACTGCATATCAACTGCATTATGGTCCGGGATAACCATGTTTAGGGCCTTTGGAACTGTGGTGCCCAGAATTGAGCCCTTGGAGCTCCGACTCGGCCATAAATTGATGATCCTTGGGACATGGGCACCCTGAGGTCCTTGTAGCTAGAACTACGTACCAGATCCTAGAGACCACTGCTATGTGGCCCTTTTAAAGGCCCAGTGCCCCTATATATAGGTCTGAGTACCTGTCCTGACTCCACTCTGACTGATACTGGACGTGCAGTAAGATCTGCGGGTTTATCAGGATTCTTCGGATATGGACGAGGGGTAGCCAGAACCAGGACCATTGGAAAAGGGCCCTCTGAATAAGGCCCTTGGACCAGGGACCTAGGAACTGGGATCATCTTAACCAAGGTCCTTGAAAGAGGGAAACCCTTGAAGCAAGGCTCCTGCAACACGATATAGTTTGAAAACCAACACAGCCAAAGGCTGGTCAGCAGGTCCACAGGGCCCATACGGACCAAAGCTCTCTTGCAACACTGGACGAGGACCCTAGAAATAGGGCCACCCTTAACCAGGGCCCTTAAAGAAGGGACACTCAGAACTACATACACCCATGTCCATGGTGAGAATGAGGGCAATGTAAGCATGGCAGCACAACGACATTTGCATTTGATCACCAGCATTAGCTAAAAGTGTTTGATATCAATATTTGATTTCATTTGGTATAAATAAACTCGACTGAATGCATGCAATTTGCATACAGCACTCTCGCATACTGCATTTGCCGATGCGCCCTTCGATGAACGACAATGACATAATGGTGTCAACGATAATCTGTCATTAAACAGCATTAGCAGCACGACGTGAACTAAGTGCCAACTAGTGTTGTACCGGCTGGTCTTTTAGAAAACTGGTGTTGGGAGGGGGGGGATATTTATTTCATTGTGAATACAGACTGTCAATGTTAAAGCAATGGGAGAGCCGTTCCACAGAGGAGCGTGCAATAGCCCTATGTTGTATTGCACGCTGTGGCCGTATTGCACGCCCCCAGGAGTCACGTGACCTGAGGATGTTTAATTTAATATGAAATACCGTGAAATAAATACAGAGCGTCACTTAAAAGTTAGGGGGTGGGGGGGGGGAGTTTAATTCAGTGGCCATTTTCACCCCTACAAATGGTATTGGGACACCAGAAATATCCTAGAATATATGGTTCATATGCCAGGGGGTAAATGCTCTGTAGCACATGTATATATTTGCAAATGGCGGTGCGATATAATACCCTCGTAATGTATAACTTGATGATGGTCCACACTAGTGTAGCTGCACTAGTGTACACCCTAAGGGTAGACATGCCTCCAACACGCCTATATGGACGGTAATGTACCACCAGACACACTAATAACATCATGGTGGAAACATACAGTATATACATGAGACTCCACAGACATCACAGGCTTAAACTGATCAGCCTGAGTATGCTGAGAGTGGATAACTGTATATAGCACAAGGTCTACTACTGTACCATGCGTTTGGACATAGAGGGTAGCGCCATGTAGTTAGTAATATACAAATTGGTTAGTCCACCATAATCTTTATACATCAGGTGGAGCCATATTTCTATGGCTAAATACATGGTGCAGTAGGCCATCTAGAGTATAAAGATGATAGGCGTCTAGTTCTGTCAGACCTTATGCTATATACAATCATCTACTCCCAGTATAACCAAGCTGATGAGTTTAAGCCTGTGACAAGACATATGCTACACAGTTCTCCTGCTACTAACATGAGTAAAATTGGTCAGGGGGAGAGTCATTGATATTTCATGAATACTAAGAGGGCGGGTACAGAATTAGGCCTGGAGGGGTCAGGGGGTCACACCAGGTATGTGTAGCATCGAGACATTGATAGCTAAGGGCGAGTCAGGCTATACGAGACTAGCGCATCCTGGTACCTCAGGTAGTCGGGGGCTTAACCCCCATCTCCTTATCAAGCTAATTCCCTCCCCTCACACCTAGAACAAAGGTGCTGATAAGAAACTCACCCATGATGCACTGCTCTGGGGTCGGGGCCTAACCACAATGCATTGTTCTGAGTCAAGATAGGGGCCCCCATAGCCTAATGCGCTAGTCCCGTATAGGCGTGTAGCTGGATAGATTATGACCCAATGAGATAATTCCTTACATTCACTGCAGAATTCTTAGGCTGCATCATGTAACAGCTGGTACCCATGTGACAGTTGTTATCGGGCCTTATCTCGCCAGTACCAAATCAAGTGATGGATACCTACATAAGGGGTCAAGCTACTCAGTTATACACAGGTACACGGGACGGGGGAGAGGATGGCATGGGAGCAAGTAAGGGTAGCAGTACTATCCTTAGCGGTATATCCTTATAAAGCCGTAGATCTGTAAATCTACTTGGGACTATATTCTATTAGCTAAGCACGCATTATCCATTTAAGGACGGCAAGATACCTTAATGCATCATGCCTTGGTCATTATAATGCACCAATGCAGCCCCGGCAAGTTACTTGAGGGAATTCTTCAGTCATACTCCAGACTCAGAATGGGATGGAGTCACACATACTACAGGAGTACAGAGATGGCACAGTGAGTGATGGGGCAATGTGGGGTAGGGTACCAGTCAGTGTATACCTGAACAAACGCCACCCCCCCCCTGGGTACCAGTCAGTGTGTACCTGGACAAACGCCACCCCCTCCCAGACAATATACCTGGTCACATGACCCGAGTACCACTCGCCCCACCTAGCGGCATTTATATGTACTAACAGTAGGAGCTACTGAACCTCTAAGGGCCGCATAGTGCTTTAATCAAGTTAATGTCAATGCCCTTGGTCGTCATGATGCATGAATGCAGCCCTCTCGAGTCTACTCACCAGAGCTGCATTCATGCATCAGGTGTATCTGGTTGAGACTCCCGAAGCCAATGTAGCACCGGCGAGTTACTCGCTGGGGCTGCATTGGTGCTTCATGACGACAAATGTCATCTTTTAGCGACATGCTGTCCTTAAAGGGTTGCAGGGTTACAGTATAGCCTGCAGGTAGAGTCCTAGACACATACATACAGGTCTGTGAGACAACACCTGCCTGCACTGCCTCACCTACACACCTGTCCTTCTACACCCGCAGTACAAGCCATCACCATCCTCAGACCTAAGGCTGGTCGCTACCAGCGCCATCTTGTACCGCGAAGGGACAAGCTGGTCCCACCTCGACCTCTGTTCCAGCGCATCGCCCCTGGCACCAATGTTTCTTGGTGAAAATAGTTCTGGTATGCTGGGTGCTGTTATATTATAAATGTAGGTAGGTATCGTGAAAGGATCCCCCCAACATACTGGGAAAGTGATACAGTTATGGCCCCCTCAGATACCAGCGATGTCGCTCGGACGTGCAAGAGAATGAGCTGGGGCCAACTTGGGCAGAGGGGCTGAGAACCAACTGCTGTTGTTACCATGGTTACCAGTAAACGTCTCCATGGTTACAGCAATGAATGAAATGACCAATAGGAGATTCCCACTGGAAGTGACTTCACCAAGCTGGCACCACCTCGACCACTGTTCCTGAGCGTCATCACTGGCACCTGCTAAGTTACTCATGAAGTCTTTAACCCTAGCCTAGGCCGCCCTATATAAAGGCTGAGTACCTCTCACGCCTTCACTTCCAACTGTTGCTGTCGGGGTACCAACTTTAAGGCATGATACATCCCTTGCAGACTGCTGCAGTGTAGCACGGGACACAATACCCCTTACATCAGCCTGACGTGCAATGTACAGAATGTACGGCCTTTGATGCCTGTATATGTTCATTACGGCATATTGGGTCCCATACTGGGGGAGGAGTAATCCCATTACCTCTAGTCTGGATGTATAGGGTCCTGGATAATACACCCTCCCATTGTGTGGTGGTGGTCGGGGGGGGGGGGGGGGGCATGGTGTCATAGAGTAGTATGTAGAGGTATGACAGTGAGCGAGCGTTTCAATTTTGAGTTGAATGCCACAGTGTTAAAGCCAAGGAGGGGATATTTTCTAATCTCATTTTAGAATAGGCTATTATGGGAAACTCTCAAGACTCTATGTAGTTTATATATGATAGATATTGATTATATATATATATATATAAAACTTCCTTAGAGAGTGGTCATTTTTTTAACAACCAGGGGGGCGGGGTTGGTGGATTTTGGGGGATCAGAAAATTTAGACCCCTTGAGCGAAAAAGCCTGCGCATTCCTATAGCTCAAATGGATTGGCCGCGCTCAATTTCAACCCACCTGGTACCCCCAATCTAGTGGAGGGGCCAGCAAAAGTCCACCCTCTCCCCCCTCTCACCCCCCCCCCCCCCCCATTTAAAAATGGCTCCTTCCTTAGCAGCCCCATCCTAGAGGTATGAGATAACATGGACTGATACACCGATACAAAAAGGCGAAATAGCCAATGTAAACCCACACCTACATACACACTGATACAGACATGATGTTATTGTTATAGAGAATGCTCTCTACACCCCACCCACCCCACCTACATTACATTGACATTATGTTATTGCTAGGGAATGCACTATAACCCCCCCACCACCACCACCAGCACACACACCTGCACACAGCCCCTATGTGCACTGAGAGTCTGGTATGTATAGGGGGTGTATGTATGGTATAGGTGTGGGACAGGGCCAAGAAAATGAAAGGTTTGTTTCAGGTTACGTCTAGGTAGGTAGGTCAGATTTTTTTTCCATTTTTATTTTTTCACTTTCGCCTGAAAATTCCCCATAAATTGACTCGCCGACCATCAAATGACTCTGAAATAGCCCCGAAATTACTTTGAATAATTTTTTTTCTCAAATTTGGACAAAAATGTCTAGGTCGGCCCTGTTTTGCTATGTAGGGTCGGGTAACCTGAAACACACCTTTTCATTTATTTGGCCTAGGTATGGGGGTAGGTGTAGGGGTGTGTACGTAGCATTACCTGTCCGTACCAGTGCTGACTGTGGTACCATTAGCACATCTCCCCCAGGGGGATGGGGGGGGTGGGGGGGGGGGGGGTATGGGTGTACTGCTCATGTTATGCTCACAACTGCTCAGTGGTCTAACATGTAGTACAACTAATACACACAGCACACCATAAGTACCATACCATGTTTACATTTCTGGTAGGTTAGGCGTTCGGCCTGCAAATTGAAATTTGTATGTGGTTCTTAATGCACCCTGCACAAAGGTTCCTTTTCGCAGATCGTGTCAGATATAGATATATTAAACAATAGAGCTACAGTCACAGTGACCCATATTTGTCAGTCTTGTTAGTCTTAGAAGAGTATTCCTCGTCTTGCACCTCAAGAAATTTCATCTTCGCCTTAAGTCCCTAAGTCGGAGTATCTTACAAGACAATGGTCATCACATCGTCCGTGTTGCAAGTGGCACTATGCTAATTGTACACCCTCTTACTGTTGCGACCCCACTATAGACCAGTCACCCCCTTCTATCACAAAGAATTGCATTCATATTGATACTTTTCTCAGGGTGGTTATCTATCCTGAGATACTTATTACAGATCTGCTGTGTAACATCTAATATACTATCCATTCTGGATAAGGCAATACAACGATAGATGAGTAGAGATACCACAGATATAGGAACCTATAAGTGTAGGCCCTTTGTAGATGCTCCACGAGGTGCTCTGAGTGAACTGACAGACAAACACACCGTGTACCACCTCCTGATGTAGCACACAACTCCCCTCACAATGCACGTATCCAGCATTTACGGGGCATTTACGGGGCAGTGTCGCAGCTACGACGGTAATCCTGTCGTAGAGTTATATACCCCACGTCATAGAGCTGCTCACAAACTGTCGTAGAGTTATATAATCCACGTCGTAGAGCTGATCACGTTCTGGCCATATACACAGGTCGGTAACGTCACTAGCAGACGACGTCACGAGCAAACGACGTCACGAGCAGACGACGTCACGAGCAGACGACGTCACGAGCAGACGACGTCACGAGCAGACGACGTCAAGAGCAGACAACAATAGAAGCAGGGAGATTCCCACATACTTAGTAGCACAGTAAATTCTCCCACCACAGTGAAGACTTATCCTGGGTTGTAGTACAAGCAGTGTGAAGAAGGTCCAGCGTCTAGTTTCCTCAGAAGCAGACGACAAGAAAGTGCTATTCTGAAGCAGACGACAGCAAAGCTAGGACGATGTAGGGGTTTCCCTTGCAAAAATAGTACACGCTCCACAATAGTAGAGTGTTCTCATAAGTAATACCACGGTATCAGGGTCCAGCGTCTAGTTTCTTCAATAGCAGACGACAAGCAGATCTCCCCCTCCCAGAGCAGACGACCTGCCGTGTGGGACGCTGGACGTCCGGACGCCGACTGGAGCTGGTTGCTGGCCGACGGGACGCTGTGTCTACCGATCAATACGGCACCAGCGGACCGAGTCCACTCTCCACTCCACACTCTCCAAGCAGATAAGGGGATGAGGGGTGGAGGCTGTAGGGTGGTGTGTACCCTAGGGTTGTGGTGGGAGAGTGTTGTTGGAGGGAGGGATGGTCTGGGATGGGAGTGTGGTGTCCCAGCCCGTGGGGTGTGGATGAGGGGTGGGCATATCCAGTGGTACAACAAAGAAAGGCGCTGTCAACCACAGATGCACCAAACACAAAGTGTTTCAATAGTTAGGGCGTCCAGTGTTAGTCTCAGAGGGTGAGATAGGGGTCCTATTAATGGTACCCTGGAGTTCTGTGTTACCTAGTCCACAAAAATAGTCTGGCAACCATCGATACAGTTACACAAGGCGCCAGTGGTACTGTCCTCCACAGGAACCCAGTGTATGCATGCTGCATTCGGAGGGCTGGCCAGCCACTGAGGTAGTTCTGTGCCATCTCATCAAGAAAAGACTCTGGCAACCACTGCTGCAGATACACTAACCGCAGTGGTACTGCCCAGCACAGGAACCCCGTGTATACTGGAGTTGGATGGCTGGGCAGGCAGGCAGTAGCCGTGTATCATGTACACTTCCTCCAGGGACTCCCTCAGGCGTTCCTCCAGCGTTCCTCCAGCGTCTACCCACAATCCCCTAGTGGCGTCCCTGTAGACCTCCTCTATACTACCCCCTATACGTCATCCTCTATGACGTGGTCAGGCCTATAGCCCTATACCAGTAGTGGTGCTTGACAATCTTTGATAATGCTAACATATTGACAGGAACCTCTCCATCGGCTGCTCATCTTACAAACTTGTGCCCTTTAAGGGCAGCATAGCACTTTAATGTATTATGTCATTTACCTTCATTCTGCATGAATGCAACCTTGGCGAGTAACTCGCAATGCCGCAATTAATGAGCAGACGATGTGCAGCCTTGACAATAGGTCGGGAACCACATATACTAGTCGTATATGCGTGAGTGTGTGTGTGTAGTGGAAGGAAAAGAGAGGGGGGCAGGGTGGCTAGAAATGTGCAAGCGGGAAGACACCTCCATGGCATATACACCTGTGGAGGTTAAAACACCAACACTGTTTACTTACCCCCCCCCCCCACCCACACACACACACACAAACACACCTTCCCTGTGTTTTTCCTACCTGTACAGTACCTACCATCGCACCCCCTTCTGTTTGCCATATTGCCTGGGAGTAGGTCATTTTATTAAGAGGGGGGGTGTGATTTGAGGAGAGAGCCTCACATTTCTTGACCACTCTTTGAGGGGTAGGGGTCAGAAAAATGTGAGTGAGTAAAGACTGTTCAAAGCCATTTTGACAGCTGAGGTTATATGCATACCAAGAAAACTACATTGGAAAATTCACCAACCCCTCATATTATCAAATATATAATGACCACTCCCTTATAGTAGATGTACATAAGGTCCCTCCCAATAGTTCTTGGTGCCCCCCCCCCTCCCTATATCAGGAGTGCCAACTAGACGTTATTGTCTCAGGGTATATCTGTCCGGTATTTAGCCGCGCGTCCTTTTTCACGGAACTGTCCCTGTATTCTGGACTGCCCCTGTGCTCAGGTATTCTGCTGGGTAAACCGAATTCCAATACCTCCCCAGGAGTGACTTGCACCCAGTCTCTGCTAAGTGAAATATTATTTATATTTTTGCTTTATATCCAGCTGTTAAACAGATTGCATTGCTTCTATATAATTGCAACCGTTAATTGAAGGGTCACGATGTAAGATGCAGCCCTGGTGCTGCATCTAACCATTATACCAACCTATGGGGGTTGCTCCACATCTGAAGTGTTGATATGTGGCATTCATGAATGCAGCACTGTTGTCTTTTTTCTCGCCAATGCTATGTATGTATCTATAGGCCTACCTTTATTTCTAAGCCTACTATGCCTGTGGCCTTCCCATGTCTCTAGGCCCTTTGTCCTGTACATTCCCATGCTATTCTGCACTAGCTTACTTCACCGTAGCTAGCGAGCCAGCCCAGTATTGCCAGACTGGGCTGGTGAGAGATCCCCATGTTTTGACTGTGGGTGAACTACAGGACCTCATTACAGACAAAGAAACTGTTTACAGGGCCGAGGAAGGTTCCATGCTTATCTCTAGACACTAAGCTTTCCATATTCACTCAGATATGTGCCTGTTTGTTAATTATATGATAGTACACCAGTGTTTTATAAGATAAACCCTCTGTTCACATTATAGGCCTGGCACATAGCAGGACCCCCAGTGATTAGAACAGGGTCTATCATCGACTGTACATTCATACAGTCGATTCCAAATTGACTAACTTCAACATACCTTCATTTTCTATTCCGTAACCATTTAAGGACACAAGGCTTCATGACCATGTGTTAATGCACTATTGCACCATTGGTGAGTAACTCGCTAGTGGTGCAACAGTGGATTATGATGACACCTCAGGCTCGCATCAACCCCTTAGGGTTGTCATGATGCAATCATGAATGTTAATCCTCAAGAATCTTCTTCTCAGTGCAAAGTCCAGCACCAGTACACTTAGACCCCCTACCGACTCGTGCAGCAAGGCCTAAAATGGATAACTCTTCTGGCCGCTGTCTTTTTCAATTTCCACCCGATCCTCCTCTGCATTGTAGGAGTGTGAGACGGTGTGGAGAGGGCTGGGGGCTGTGTCTCACGAACTTGGGCCAATGTGTTGGTCTATGACCGGGTGCCTTCTATGACCGGGTGCCGTCTATGACCGGGTGCCGTCTATGACCAGGTGCCATCTATGACCGGCTATCTTAAAAGATTGTTTGGAGGAATAAAAACTTTAAAAGAAATATAGTTTTTTTTTTACAATTTTCATAAATAAAAATTGTAAAAAAATATTTATTTTATTTTATTCCTCCAAACAACTTTTTTAGATAGCCGGTCATAGACGGCACCCGGTCATAGACCAAAACATTGGCCCAAGTTCGTGAGACACAGCCAGAGGAGGAACAGAGAGGAAGGAGGAGGGGGTGGGGGGTGGGGGTGGCAGGGTGTCTGGGCTTGCAAGTGGAGCTAGTTTTTAACTCAACCACCAGGGGCTTCTGTGAGCGGATCACGTGATCTAATCACCATTAATCCAACCGGAAGTCACGTGATGTTTGTAATAAATACCCCCATCCTGTTAAAAAAGGGTGAATAACCAAAACGCGGCTGAGGTTAAATATGGGCCATTAAAGTTAGTAGAGCTGGGAGGGAAGGAAGCATGAAGAGATGGGCAGTGGGGTGCACGTACATATTAGCACATGAACCTTAATATATGATATGGGAATTAATACCATTACAACATAGCCATAAGATCAGATTCCTATCCTCATAGTATCTAATATGATATCATGAAATGTAGTTGCTAGCTGCCGAAATAGCATTAAGCATTTTTTACCTACACTAAAATGTGTATTGGTAGGATAGATTAACACATAATTTATCAAATTACCAACCAGTGAATATCAATTGTAAGGGAAAGGTCAATCGAACTGGCATTAAGCATTCATTACTCCCCCTCATTCAGAGATGTTGTTACCATCTCCCCGCTATACCGAACCTTTCCCAAAGCTAGGAACCAGAAGCACAGGTCCCTTTTTTGTCCTACTGACAGGCTCCATGTACCCTACCCTTGTTGTACCAGGACCTACCCCCTTATGTTAGCCCCTTCCTGTGTTGCCCTTATCAGCCCTTATCAGCCTATTGTTCTGTACTGGGCATCTGGAACCCGCAGCGTCATCCATTCCCAGCCTCTGAGAATTCTCAAAAGCTGAACAGCACAGTTGTAGATACGGGTCGGGAATAGAGTCTGAGTCTGACTTGTGTGTGGGCCATGCTATTGTTGTTGTTGTGTTGTTGTTTTGTTGTATATTGTTGTTGTAAAGGGAATTATCATTTTCCTAAGGACAATGGATGTTCCCCGGTAGGTGTAAATGACTTCAAGGATGCTTATACTTCCGGCTTCCGGGACTTGATTGATTGATTGATTGATTGATTTGTTTAACTTCCAGACGTACATCAAGTACCTCACGGGACATCTCAAGTTGGCAAGGAGTCATCCACAAATAGTGGTAGTCTGCCTTGCAGTAGTAGGACAAATATTTATATGCTGCTTGCCCAATACAGCAGTGACCGCATCTATGGATGATCGAATCTATGAAATGAATGACCGCATCTATGAGGTGAGGGAGAAAACCGCTACCGGGGCACGTCCCCTACTCTTTTCGAAGGATAGCAAGTGTTCTTTTATTTGCCTGTTCCTACCCACCTGGGCTAGTACCATAGTAGGCAGGGCCAGACAAACCACGGGACACCTTGGCACTCCCTCAAGTAGAGATGCTGGTTAGGACTGTAATGGAACCACCTGTGCATTGTGCGAGTAGCTCAGGCCGAGCTCAGGAAGCAAGTCTTAAACTCGAAGGATGCCCTATTTACTCTACTGTTCTATAGGGAGTGGTAAGAGCCCCACTTTAATACTGAGGTGTAGATGGTAGCACTGTTCTATAGAGTGATGAGAGCCCCACTTTAATACACTGATGTAGACAGCAGTATACTGCCCTATAGTGATGAGAGCCCCACTTTAATACACTGATATAGACAGCAGTATACTGCCCTATAGTGATGAGAGCCCCACTTTAATACACTGATATAGACAGCAGTATACTGCCCTATAGTGCTGAGAGCCCCACTTTAATACACTGATATAGACAGCAGTATACTGCCCTATAGTGATGAGAGCCCCACTTTAATACCGTGATATAGACAGCAGTATACTGCCCTATAGTGATGAGAGCCCCACTTTAATACACTGATATAGACAGCAGTATACTGCCCTATAGTGATGAGAGCCCCACTTTAATACACTGATATAGACAGCAGTATACTGCCCTATAGTGATGAGAGCCCCACTTTAATACACTGATATAGACAGCAGTATACTGCCCTATAGTGATGAGAGCCCCACTTTAATACACTGATATAGACAGCAGTATACTGCCCTATAGTGATGAGAGCCCCACTTTAATACACTGATATAGACAGCAGTATACTGCCCTATAGTGATGAGAGCCCCACTTTAATACACTGATATAGACAGCAGTATACTGCCCTACAGTGCTGAGAGCCCCACTTTAATACACTGATATAGACAGCAGCTCTCGTGTGAGCAGCTTAGGGAGGTCTCCGCGGGGAGTCGTAAAGCCAGACGAGCAATTTGTGAACTGCTCGCAAACCGCTCAGGGACGGTGCCAGCAATTTGCACTAGTGGTTTTCTGCCACGAAGGAGGATCTTGAGCCAGTAAACCCTTTAGGGAAGGCAGTGTATTTGAAGTCTCATAGTCATTTGCAGTCATAATGTGGCCATGCAGCGCTGACGAGTAACTCGGCCAAGATTTATGAACCTTTCAACATCACAGGATTTAATGGCCTGAAGCCTGCAGAAGGATCTTAAACTAATAAAAGTCAAAGATTCACTTGCGTGGTAGTATGCCTCTGTGTGAGTAATTTAGTACAGCTATATTCTTTCTGAATAATCTAGTACTGATATCCCCAAAAGGGCCTGGAGCAATTCATGAACTGCTGTCGATGGGAGAGAAATTAGTGACACTCTCCAAGCAGAGCTTGAGTGTTCAGTGAGTAGACTCTATCATATACTCCAAGAGGAATTCTGGGAAATTTAGCAATCCATGTCTTAGCTAGCATAAGCGTTAACATCATATCACTGGCAAATTTATTTTTTTTGGTATGAGAAAGTATAAATATACAATCCCGTTTATTTATACTGCATAGGAAAGGAACTTATACAGCTCAATGAGTATTCCTATACAGTTAACTTGTTTATCGATATTGCAAAATTTCACATCTTATAAAAATATACATTATGCATGTTATACGACGCAACCCAACATTACACATAATCAAACATGTAATTACCAGTTATTGAATAACATCACACGTATAATATATATTATGGAGTCATACTTTATGCAGGCTCTGGGAGTGCATCAACCCTGTAGGGTCAGCATGATGCTTGAATGCAGCACAGGCAATTACTCACCAGCGTTGCATCATGACGACAAGGGCATAATGTATGAAAGTACTATGCTGCATATAGATTGTGGAAGATGTCCATTTTCTGGAACAACCACATTTTGTAGTGTGAGGCCTATAAATAACCTGTATGTGGACTAGAAGGCAGGTGAGGCGACCAACACTATCATTAACTAATTAGGTCACCGGGTGATCACTAGTATTAACCATACCTGGGATAGTACATTATACCTTGACTATTCTCAACCCTTTAAGGAAGGCATCATATCTCCAGGTTTCGTCTTCTCATATTCATCATCATGATGCATCGATGCAGCACATGCGAGTAACTCGCCAGTGTTGCATGGATGCATCATACATACCGAGCCTTCGGGGGATGGATGATGCATTCATGCAGCCCTGGCAGATAACGGTGCCACATCCATGCATCATAAAGACAAAATGGTTGATGTGGATTAAAGCACTATGCTAGCATTAAGGAGTTAACTTAACCACTGTTCCCGGTGATGTATGTGCAGACCAGACACTCCCATGCCTCCTTATTCTATTTCACCTTAGATAACCCCCCAGTGAGTGGTAACTACACTTATTGGGAGGTCAATTCAATTCAGTGTGAGGATTTGTTCTACACTGGTAGTCTCATAAAATATACAGGTGGATATTTATTTTGTCTAACTTTTTGCATTAAATTTACAGGTTGGGGACTTGTTATGGAGGTGTCACCGATATTCAAAACTTTTTTTACGTTGTGAGATTGATAAACTGGATGTTCATATCACTATCCTGCCCCTCCCCCCATTTTTAAAATGACCCTCCCCAAATGCCCACCCTCTAACTCAGTGACCACCCCTCCTGCCTGCCTGCCTGCCTGCCCATATATACATATACATTGCTCTGCCTTATCTGCTAAAACCCTTGGGAGTCCACTTTCCTTGGTGTGCCATTTTCTTCTTTCTTTTGTTGTTGTAAGATGTCCAGCTCCAAAGTGACGATGCCCATCCCCCTACATCCCTATTCCTATACACCATCCCTCCCCAGCAAATAACACTTTAACCCTTTAAGGACGTATTTCGTTAAGAGATGAAATTTGTCGTCATGATGCACCGATGCAGCACTGCTCGTGAGTAACTAGCTGGTACATCATACCAATACTTTGGGAGTGTCTCAACCACGTGGGGTCGGCATGATGCTTGGATGCAGCACTGGCGAGTTACTCACCACGGCTGCATTCGTGCATCATGACGACCAAGGGCATGATGCATTAAGGCATGATGCCACCCATAAAGTATTATGGATGGCATGATGCATCAAGGCAACATTTACTGTCATCATGATGCACAAGTAGCTTGCCGACACTGCATTGATGCATCATGACGACTCTTTGAGAGTGTATCAACCGCATAGGGTCAGCATCATGAATGAGTAACCCTATAAGGACAGCGTGATTTTGTCGTTAAGATGCACCGACACATTGCTGGTGAGTAACTCGCCGAGACTGCATTGATGCATCATGACGACACTGTGAATAGATAGTGTAGGTACACGGTAGAATCTACTGTAAATCTACAGTACAATCTACTGTAGAATGGATTTACAGTAGAATCTACTGTAGATTAACAGTACAATCTACTCTTTACCGACAGAAATGGTAACTACGTTTTTACAGTGGACCCTTCTGGAGTGCATCGACCCCATAGGGTCAGCATCATGAATGAAGACAGCACTGGTGAATATTCGCCAGGGCTGAACCCATGCATCACTCCAATAAAGGACATCGCGTATTTAAAGCATGATGTGGTCCTTAAAGGGTTAGTAGATCTCGCCGTCTTATCGGGATTCCCCCGGGCTCCTCTCCCGGTACTGGCACCCCTGGCTGACCAGTCCGATCGTCGTATACACGTAACCATAGTTACCAACCAATATTGATTAGTGCCGAGACTTTCTATCCCTCTCCCCTTCTTGTCCCCCCCCCACCCCCAGCTAATAAGTGGGAGTGGTGCCTCGTATAGTGACAGCAGGGCTCTTTACTTCTGGTCCACTTTCAATACCAACACTCCTACACAGGCTCCTTTGGTTTTGCTTTACTGTAAAACCCCACCTTTCAGACGGACGTTTTCGGGCATTTAGTTTTTGTTTTGGTTGCCCCCCCCCCCCAAGATAAAGTGGATGAGGAGTCGTATTAATGGCGGGGTTTATACAATATATGAATGAAATATGAAGAGAAATCGATTTTGATTTTTTTTTCATGTAAGCCCAATTTTTTTCTCAAGGTAGGGGTCATCTTGGGTGGGGTATTATCAGTTAGATTTTTGGCCACTGCCTGTCCCACTCCACTACTATTATGGCAGCACAGGGGGAAGGGTGGAGGCAAGCAGGATCCAACTTGAGACTTCTACAAATATCCAAAGTGGTACAATGCTTCCACACACCCCCCCCCCCCCGCCCCCCGACCACACAAAAACAACCATAAGAAAAAAATAACGAGCTAAAAGGGCGGATATTGGCTGGTTTGTTGGCACCTTTCGGGGAAGCCAGTCTGTGGCGAGTGGAGAGATGGCGCCACTGACCAAGGACAATTGTCTCTCTGCACGGATACAGTCATCTTTATCCACCAGCGGATATTGCCTTTAACCCTATAAGGACGGCATGATACCTTTATACATCTTTCCCTTGGTCGGCATGATGCATGAATGCAGCACTGGCGAGGTTGAGACACCTATGAGGTTACTACAGTTCAGAACGATCTGCATAATGCACCAATGTGAATTACTCGCCGGTGCTGCATTAGTGCATCATGACGACAAATGTCACATTTTAGTGAC
The DNA here is from genome assembly GCA_947462335.1 of Harmothoe impar. NCBI lineage: Eukaryota > Metazoa > Annelida > Polychaeta > Phyllodocida > Polynoidae > Harmothoe > Harmothoe impar. The sequence goes on from OX381717.1 coordinate 18,100,595, forward strand.
ATTGGTCCTTAAAGGGCTAAATTCATGCAGTTAGACTTGAGTCTAGACTAAGGATCTGCCAGGAGAGTGACGCATCTGCTACAGATTTGTATCGCACAGAGAGGCCTTCTGACGACTCCCTCTGTCTCAGAATGGCCGACAGCGTGCCCCCACACCGCGCTGTGCAATATTTAATCAGACTCAGCCTCCATAAAATGTGGCTAAATTAAAAACCTAAATATAGGGAAAAAGTAGATGAAACATCAGAGCCAATAAAATGGTTTTATTGTTTCTTTTTTTTCTAATTTACCTAATGGACTGGAGGCATGTCTAGTCTGACCGGTAAACATGGTCACGTGACTCGCGGGTAAGTCAGGGGCATGTTAGGGGTGGGTGGGAGCACATTGCATTTTGGAAGTAAAAGAGGAAAATGGGTAAATAGATTAGTTTTTATGATTACCCCTTCTCAATGTGCTTTACTGCATTATGTCCTTTATCGTCATGATGCAGCAATGCAGTCCTGGTGAGTAATTCGCCAGGGTTGCATACCGACCTATACAGGGTTGATACACTCCCAAAGCGTCGGCATGATGCGTGAATCATTGAATGCATGAAAAGGGGAAACGTGACCTCTCCTCTAGACCTACCGATCTTTTTACCTGCGCTAAAATATCCCTGTACGTTGCAACATGGCGACCCAGAATCAGAATGGTAGAAATAGTAATATACATGTTTCTAAATCTAATTTATCTATTTACTTGTGTCCCTTTCGGCAGGGTTTTCATCCCACTGCATGGGCACTGTGGTTGAGGTTATCCTGAAATTTCAGTACTTAGCTCCCCATATATTTGGTAATTGGCCAAAAATGGGTAGAAAGGCATTACTGGAGTAGAGACTCTAGTACTCCTTGAGGGTGGGCCATTAACCCATATAAGGGTCTATCAGGAAGGTGGAGCACATATGTCTATTGTGTTAAGTGTATGGGTGTAAGCTGGGTGGGGGGGGGGGGGGTTAACCCGTTAAGGACGGCATGATGCATCAATGCCTCATGATGCATCAATGCAGCGTCAGCAAGTAACTCACCAGCGCTGCATTAGTGCATCATGACCTTTAGGGAGCTCATCAACGCCACATAATCACATAATCAGCATGATGCACTGAATTCACTGATGATGCATGATGCACTGCACTGCATCATCCTGGCAAAGGTAGGTGATGCATTAAACCACTCTGCTGCAGTATGAGGGTTAAGTACCCCCCCCCCCCCCACACACACACACAAAGACACACCTCTTTGATGTATGGGGAAAGGTAGAGGGAAGTAGAGTGGCAGGGAAGGAGGTGGGGAGGCATATATTTGAGAAGTCGTGGATTTAAGTGACTGTTTAATTGCTCTAGACTAAGTCCTTTCACAAACATTGAGGGGCAGGTTATAGTCTGTAAATGTTAGCCCGTCTCACCTCAATCTCTGTGGTAGTGAGTAAGAGGGGGGCAGCTTGGGTGGTAGAGAATGGCCTACATTTAAAATTGTGCTGGGTACACTGTAGCAGACTGAAACCAGTGTTGTGGCCTGTTAAAGAGTGGACTATGTGATCTCTCATTCCACATACCCATCCTCCTCTAGACTTAATACCTATGGCTATGCTGTAACATTTTTCAGTGTTTCGTTCCCTCTGTATCAAGTGGCTAGCCGTACCGTATCAGGGGCAGATACACTCCTGCCTTCAGGGCTGCATCCATGCATCATGACTACAAACAGCGTGATACATTAATGCACTGTGCTGCGAAGTATCAGACCCAGTACCCAACCTGATCTCCCTCAGTGTAAGCTTCACCTTTCTCCTACCAGGAGGCAGCACCTTTTTACCCACCCCCTCCTGACCTACACTGGCTTCTGCACCTCACCACAGTACTACACTACACGGGCCGCAGAGCAGAGCACACACAGGCGGCCAGCGTCAACTTACATGTGCCTCACAGAGGTTGCTATTGTTTGGTTTGGGATTTGATTTGATTCTACTTTTGGTTTATATTTTAAGAGAACTTTGTGCATGTTTTTTTTTAACTTATTTTTATACCCCCTTCCTCCACTGTATGTAAGTGGCGCAATAAGTTTCTTTGTTTTGCTTTACCCTTTAAGGTAACTTTGTGCTGCAATATATTATGCCTGTTTGTCTTTGTGGCGCATTAATGCAGCCCTGGCGATTAACTCACCAGTGCTGCATTCCTGCATCATGCCCACTGAAGGGTCGACGTGATGCACCCATGCAGCGCTGGTGAGTCATTTCGCCAGGGCTGCATTCATACCAATGAATTGACATATAACTCCCAAAGTACCGGTAGTATGCCTTCCTTAAAGAGTTAGCATTTGGTTTTGTGGTGACTGACTGTTAGTGTTAAAGCGGCAGTCAGAGGACGTTAGAGACTACTGTAGATCAAGGTTATGTTCGGTCTAAGTTTTTGCAATGTGTTGGTAAGAAAACCATTTATATAGTGTACATTTCTGTCATGGAGTGACGGCTACTCACAATTGGAAATGGGTGTCATATATTGTGTTCTGAATCGGCACATTTATGGGGCTTTCTTCACACTTTTAGTAAATGTAGTATAATAACAATAGTAGCATTATTCTTTAATTTCATATTTCTTGATGAATATCAGTTAACAATCTTTGTGTGCAGAGAAGACCATTTATCTTGTGTACATTTCTGTCAGTGAGCCAATACAAATGGAAATTGAAAATGGATGGCTTGTATTTGTTCTGTTCTTAACATGCATACTTATGGAGCTTTCCTCAGGTTATAATCCTTAATGTGTCATAAAGTCACATCAAAGGGAAGGGAGCGTTATGTATGCTCCATATACATGAGTCAATATGACCTCAAAACTAAAGTATCCTAACTTCTCTCCTTCAATCTCTCCCTTGGCCCCTTTAAGGGTTGTATGCCACTTTACAGTAACAAGTCCTATTGATGCAGTGCTGAAGCGCTGGTAAGTAACTTTGCGACAATGTGTCGGTGCATCATGCTGAATTGTAGGAGGTGTATCAACCCTGTAGAGTCCGCATGATGCATGAATGCACCAGGGCTTAATTCATGCATCATGGCGACAAAGTACATAATATACTAAAGTACTATGTCATCCTTAAAGGGTAGACAATCAACAATACTCTTCCCACACAAAACTAGGGTACATCAAAAGGCAAACAACTCTGGGGCATTGAACCCAGAACACATCTATCTACCTTTAATTGTTTACCGTGCGACAGCAACCTCTCCAAATACCATACGACCCCCTCCCCCAGCCTCGGCCAGCGTCTATCCTATTTGGATAGCCTGGGAGCAGGCTGCCATCATACCCCAATACACATATTTTAATCACCTATTTCAAGTAAAGGTGTTGTTCATATAGTAGCCCCAGCCTAATTAATCATCCCTCAGATCTAGATAAGAATCTGTCTGTAGTTGGGTGCGTATTCCCCTATACACACTTTTGCGCCAACAAACTGGTACAAAAGTCAAAAGTAGGTATGCTCCCAGCCCATAGTATAACTTTGGGGTGGGTGTCCGAGACTGCCCCCCCCCCCCCCACCAACTCCTTTACCAACTGCCTCCAAGCACCAAACCACCTTACAAGTTTAACCCACTAAGGGCAGCAGAGTGCTTTCATGCACTGCGCCTCTTGGCTATTGGCGAGTAACTCGCCGGTGTTTCATTCATGCATCACGTATGACCCTATTTAGTTGACACACTCCTGAGAATTGGCATCATACGCGAACGCAGTACCGGCAAGCCATGATGCATCGGTACATTATGATGATAAATGTGCACGGCAAAGTCCCAACAAAACCAAACTTCAAAAAATAAACTTGTCTCCAGACTCTTTTCTAAGTGACGGCCATAAAATAAACTAAAGTCAAAAACTTGTCTAAGTGACAAGGAAGCGGGTCTTCTAGCTGGAGATAGAAGACCCACTTGGCATGTGCCAGCCCAAAACCCCACATTTGCCAGCTCCAGATTCTATTTGTGGGATGGTAACCTGATAGGTTAGACAACTTTTGACTTGTTTATTTTATGATAGTCACTTCGACAAGTCTGGAGACAAGTTTACTTTTTCAGTGTTGGGTGTGTTTACCCAGTTGACTGCTGAACAAACTCCCCACCTACAGCCCACATTTCCATCTACCCCTTTTTGATACTGGCCAAAGTCTCAGCACATTGGGCCTACATATGTACACAACACATGCTATATTAATGTAGTCAACCATGGGTAACACCACACACCACCTAGAAGACATTAGCCTAGATACAGGGGCGGGCACAGTAATTAGAAAAAGTGGTTGGGTCCACCAAACACCAAAGTACTGAAAAGCATTGCAGCGACTCGCGGAAGATCAAAAAATGAATCAGTTTTTTAAGCGGCTGGGGAGGGGGGGGGGCACCCCCTGCCCCCCCCCCCCCTACTGGATTCGCCCATGCTATATAATACATAGCACTGTGTGAAAGGCTAGAACTCAAGGTCTCCCTGAAGAGGTCTTTTATATAACAAACTTGAAGTGTGTGTGGTGTGGCATCTACATAAACTTCTCCATGATCTTAGCTAACCACGCCCCCCCCCCCCACCTCTCAGCCCACACCTCAGCTCACCCACCTGGATGACCTCTGGTTGACCACAGACTGCCTCCCACCCCTGCCCCTTTTACAGGACACCTAGAGGATAACATTAAGACCCTGGAGAAGGAGGCCATGTCAACTGCTTGCCTAACCAAAGTGGCCCACCCCATCCGCCAGCCTACCTCGCTGAATCCCATGGGACTCTATACCAACAATATACAATAACTTCTATATAACTGTGAACATTCTGATCACCCAGATTGACAAACATGAGACAATAAATGCCTTTCCTTAGATCCCTGCGGAAGGAGAAGGAGGCCTTGCCAACTGCTTGCCTAACCAAAGCCGCCCACCCCAGCCGCCAGCCTACCTCACTGAATACCCTGGGACTCTACACCAACAATATACATGAACTTCTATGTAACTGAAAATTCTGATCACCCAGATAATTGACAAAGAGGAGGTAACAGATACCTTACCTTAGATCCCTAAGGGTAGAGGTGTGGCCGTTACAGCCTTAAGGTAGAGTCCCTGCCCTGGAGGAGACTTTAACACAGGTGTCTATGGGACTGTGAGTGTAGCCCTACTGAGGACTGAGGAGGGAGGAGGGGGAGGGAGGAGGGGGGAGGTAGGAGGGGGAGGAGACAGAGGGCTGAGTGTGTGATGTATGGTACCCCCCCCCCCCACCACCACCATACACTCATTACTTACACCGCTCTGCTGCCTTCTCTACAAGTCTACAGAACTGTTTTATCTACAGTAGGTCTCTGAGCTGTTGGTGAGGCTGACAGAGGCTGTCTACAGTATGTCTGTGAGCTGTTAGTGAGGCTGACATAGGCTGCCTACACTAGGTCTGTTATCTGTTGGTGAGGCTGAGAAAGGCTGCCTATAGTGGGTCTCTGAGCTGTCGGTGAGGCTGACAAAGGCTGCCTAGACTAGGTCTCTGAGGTATTGGTGAGGCTGACAAAGGCTGCCTAGACTAGATATCTGAGCTGTTGGCGAAGCTGGCAGAGGCTGCCTATAGTAGGTCTCTGAGCTGTTGGGGAGGCTGACAGCGGCTGCCTACACTAGGTGTCTGAGCTGTTGGTGAGGCTGACAAAGGCTGCCTAGACTAGGTCTCTCAGCTGTTAGCGAGGCTGACAGAGGCTGCCTAGACTAGGTCTCTCAGCTGTTGGTGAGGCTGCCTACACTAGGTCACTCAGCTGTTACTGAGGCTGACAGAGGCTGCCTACAGTAGGTCTCTCAGCTGTTAGTGAGGCTGACAAAGGCTGCCTATAGTAGGTCTCTGAGCTGTTGGTGAGGCTGACAGAGGCTGCCTACAGTAGGTCTCTGAGCTGTTGGTGAGGCTGACAGAGGCTGCCTATAGTAGGTCTCTGAGCTGTTGGTAAGGCTGACAGAGGCTGCTTATAGTAGGTCTCTGAGCTGTTGGTGAGGCTGACAGAGGCTGCCTATAGTAGGTCTCTGAGCTGTTGGTAAGGCTGACAGAGGCTGCCTATAGTAGGTCTCTGAGCTGTTGGTGAGGCTGACAAAGGCTGCCTACACTAGGTCTCTGGCTGTTGGTGAGACTGACAGAGGCTGCCTACACTAGGCTTTCGACAGTATGTCTCTCAGCTGTTAGTGAGGCTGCCTACAGTAGGTCTCTCAGCTGTTGGTGAGGCTGACAAAGGCTGCCTACACTAGGTCTCTGAGCTGTTGGTGAGGCTGACAAAGGCTGCCTATAGTAGGTCTCTGAGCTGTTAGTGAGGCTGCCTACAGTAGGTCTCTCAGCTGTTAGTGAGGCTGCCTACAGTAGGTCTCTCAGCTGTTAGTGAGGCTGCCTACACTATGTCTCTGAGCTTTTGGTGAGGCTGACAGAGGCTGCCTACACTAAGGTCTCTGAGCTGTTGGTGAGGCTGACAGAGGCTGCCTACAGTAGGTCTCTCAGCTGTTAGTGAGGCTGCCTACACTATGTCTCTGAGCTTTTGGTGAGGCTGACAGAGGCTGCCTACAGTAGGTCTCTCAGCTGTTAGTGAGGCTGTTTAGACTAGATATTATGCTGTTCACAACACTATCAGCTGTAGGGTGTGGGGGGGGGGGGGGGCTCTTGGTGAAAAAGGCTGAGGCTGAGGCCTATAGTACAACTAATAGTAGACAAGTATCTGACCTGTTGGTGAGGCTGCCTATAGTAGATGCCTCAACTGTTGGTGAGGCTGCCTACAGTAGGCATTTCAGCTGTTGGTGAGACTGACAATGGCTTCTATAGTAGGTCTCTGAGCTGTTGGTGAAGCTTACAGAGGCTGCCTACAGTAGGTCTGTGAGCTGTTGGTGAGACGGGCCAAGTCTATAAGTACTATGAGTAAAACTGCTATTTATTTTTGACAAGGTTTTTTTCTTTCAAATTTTAATTTGCCCCTAAAATGACTGCAAATATCTCCCTGGTTATATTTCTCTTACACTTTGCGCCCCATGCCCTGCACTCTGAAACACCTACATTAAATCAGGCCTGCCCCTTACCCCTTATCAGGCCCTGTCCGTAGTTTACCTCCTTTTTTAGTTCCCTTTCGTTCCGCCCATATAAAACCGGCGCTAGTGGGTACATGGGGTGTATTTCATTTGATGGGGAGACTAGGGGGTGGTGGTGCAGAGTTTGCCCTGACATGGTTTCCTTTCTGGGGTCTACAGTCTAGGTAGTACTAGGGCCATATTGTTTGTGGCATATTGTGGGCCAGTCTCAGGCCCTACTCTATAATAGTTGAGCCTATGTTTTTTCAAAGAAACACTTGTTTGACTAAGCTGTCTTCAGGAGTTGACCAATCAACAGCCTGGCTGGAAGTAACAATCTAAATATAGCAGTTCCACCAGTCCCATTTGGAGCCCTTGTGGCAGAAAAATGTACTGATTGAGCGAGTCTGATTGTGGCTTTGTTAAAGCCCCAGCTCTCCTTTAAATAGGGCTGAGTGTCCCGACTGCGCCCTGACTGTCGGTGGAGGGGTACCTAGATCTTCGGGTTTAAAACCCAGTCGTCCTGGGAGAACAGTATTTCATGTCTAGTTCTCATCATGATGCACGAATGCATGACCGGCGAGTAACTCGCTGGTACTGTTATATTGGTGCATCATGCCCAACTCTTCGGGGGTCGATGCTTCATTCATGCATCATGCCACCAATAAGACACTGATGATACATAAAGGAGCCGAGACTAGGTTTACATTGAAGTTGCACATACCTCAACAAGTAGGGCCACCTCAGGCAAAATTTAAAAAAAGTTTTGTTTCAGGTAACATGGGAAGAAACTCTAGGGTCGGTAGGTCGGATCTAATTTATTATTTAAACTTTTTTTTACTTCCCCTCTAAAATTGACCCAAAAAAGTGTAAAAATGGGGAGATTTCCCCCCAAAATGTTGTAAACCAAAAATTGACCCCAAAAAGGTATAAAAATAGGGTCGGCCCTGTTAAGATAGGGTCGGTCGGGTGACCTGAAACGAACTTTTTTTTTGGGCCTCAGATAGCACTCTACCTAGTCTAGCTGAAGTCAAATCTGTTGACCTCAGGTCCTTACACTGGCATATAGTGTCACAGTCTACAGATGATGATGATGCACTCGTCGTGGAAGGGTGAGCTCTCCTGATAGGACCATAATGTGACAGACCCACTGGTCCAGGGTAAAGTCTCCAGGACCCATGTCTAGTTTATATATGATCTAGTCAGGATTATGTATAGGGTAGACCTTTAGGTGGGGGGGGGGGGGTTAACTGGCCAGACCTCGTGAGTCCCCCATCTGAGCTGTGGGTCATACCGTTTATACTGTGTTCTGCAAAATGTGGTTACATGTCAACCTAAGCATATCGCCTTATAGATCCTTAATGGCGGCTAAATGCCCTTTTTGTTAATTTATGCTGCGTAATTCCAGCCATGGCGAGTTACTCGACCGTGGTAATGTGTCTTAATTTTCACCCATATGGAGGCTGGGCGCTTGTTGAAGACCCGATGCTTTATTTTGGGCATTATGGTGTAAAATGTTACAAAAGATCCCTAGAAAAGGGTACTTTTATATTCTTTGAAACTTTGTGATGGGTTTGTGGCTCTGCTTCACAATATCACAGACCTGTTATAATTCTGTTACTGGTCTTTTCCATACCTGAGGCAAAATACAAACACATCTATTCCCTAGCCTAATCCGTTAAGGGCGGCATAGTGCATTATTGCACTATGCAATTTTGTCGAGTTACTCGCCAGAGCTGCATTTTTGTCCCATGCTGACCCCATGGGGCTAATACAACCTCGAAGCGCTTATTAGTTACTGTAAACGTATATATTTTCTCGCTGTACATATTTTCGCAGATTTTAAAATCCCCGAAAATATGAACAGAGTGAAAATTGATCCGGTGTAGACCATACTTTAGTGCAAAAATGTATTTTAACGCAAATGCGCGAAAATATATACATTTACAGTAAGCGGCGACGCTGCTTTAGTGCATCATAATGACAAATGAACACATCTCTTTAAATTAAAGTATGATGCGGTCCTAAAAGGTTTAACCTCTAGTGACACAGAGTGTAACCATGCAGTATAAAAAAGGGCCCAGTTCGCTATAAAGGCTGATGTTTGACTATCTGAGCGTGGCTGCCCCACTGGCCCCCTTACACGGGGGGGGGGGGGGGCTAGACGCAGGGAATATATATAAACATATACCGTACCGTCGTGTATAAGCGCCGGGGCGCTCTTCAATTTGGAGGAGCTCTTAGCCCGGCGCTTATAAAAGACAGGCGCTTATTCAATGTCATGTTTTTAGTGCTTACGAAATATTTGGAGGCCCCTATACCACCGGTACTTATTCAAGAACGGCGCTCTTTCAAGACCAGGCACTTTATCGCGATGGTACGGTGATATATAAATTATATATATATATACAAAAAACTGCTTTTTGTTGATATATGTGAATATACAGCATTTTTGTATCTGATATATGTGAAAATAGCACTATACATTACTAGCACTATCAATCACCAAACACCTTTGTAGCCCAGGTCCTAGCACTTGACCCTTTCCTATAGTCAGTGAATATATATATATATACATACAAAATCTAAAAAAAGTTTTTATGATGGTTTATTTAGTGCATTTTGTGTGTGATATATGTGAATATAACAATATACATACACCCCCCAAGGCCCTCGGTACAAATACATCTATCATACCCCCCTTTACAACAGTAAAGGTGAAGTCCTCAATCTATAGCTATTAAATGTAGACATATCACATTTCGCATATCTAAAGGTACTGTTTTTACAATATGATTGTGCAGCATTTCTTGGCCCCCACCCTGCCTTGCTGTGCCCCGTTGCTATTTGCCTCAGGTAATAAAAGAGTACCGGTATGCACCGTTTTTCTCTTTCTATACACAATATGTAAGTACTGTAAATGTAGGTATTTTCGTGTATATAAATCTTCGTGAATTTGCTCAAAAGTACAATTTCGCACAGATTTAAATTCACGGATTTTTAAATATGGCAGTAGTATAACAAAATTGGATGAATATTTGCGCTGTACTTATTTTTTACAGATTTTAGAACCCATGAAATCTGTAAAAATATGTACGACGCGAAAATATCTACATTTAGAGTATACAGATGTTGCAGTAATATATGTGATCTCCCTGAGGTATATAATTATGCATCTATTTGCAGGGTTGTAGATCAAAGCTAAAATACCCTATCTTTTTTCTTCTTTTTTTGAGATAGTATACCTCGACCATTTCTACATCCTGTGTTAAACTGTGTAAAGCTACTGAGTTATCTATAGCGTCCTGCTGCAGTCCACACCCATTAAGTTAGTTTTCTCTATTTTTTCCTGTTTTTATTTCCTCTGCCACCTGCGTTCTTGAGGTCACGTGACTACATGGACGCTAGAGGCGCCACCTGGTGGACGGTCATGACGTCATGACGTGACATGACGTGTTTTTAACCCTCAGAACACTTTTTTTGCCTCACATTTATGTCATGTTTTTTGGCTAACAAAACATGTATAATCTATGTCCACTTTAGCATGAGTTTTGTATTTTTATGAAAACTTCTCATTTGATAGAACCCCCCCCCCCCCCCCTAAAACATCACGTAGGTTTCTTTCTCATAAACTATGGTGATTATTAACACAACACGATTTCTTTTTGCTTGCTGCTCCTATGAAAAATTACTCTACCTCCCAGTTCTACTATTTCACTGTCCTATGTTGAAGATATAGATGTGTATACGATTTGATCAAATCTGCAAATAATAATTATATTTCAAAACATTTAACGAGAATTGCGATGTACACCATGACGGTCTGACTTACCTGCAATACGCTGATGGCGCCCTGGTTCGAGAGTATCCCACAAGCGTCGAGAGTATCCAGTTCGAGAGTATCCGGTCCGAGAGTATCCAGTTCGAGAGTATCCAGTTCGAGAGTATCCAGTCCGAGAGTATCCGAGAGTATGTTGTCGAGAGTATCCAGTAATTATCCACTCAAGCTGTACATTGACCTCAACATTCCCAACAACATTGGCAACAATAATGGCAACAACAACAACAACAACGATAGCAACAATAAGGACAGCAACAATGGCAACAATAAGATAAGCAACAACTAAGTCTTATAAAATGGGGTAAAATAATCACATGGGCAAGTTGTAAAACATACAATATTTGATATATCATTATATAAAGTTGTGTTGATGCTGGAGGTCTGTGTGCCGTGTGGAGACCTCGGTGACCTACAAATAAGGAGCCCTGGGTCGGGCTGAGATGAGGATTAACGACAAGATTAACGACACCACCAGCTGCCGACAAACATGGCATCAACATGTGGAATAGGTGCTACATGGGGGTTAACCCTTCAAGGGCAGCATCACAAAGTGTTAGCCCTTTAGGGGCAGCATACTGTAAAATCTCAAGTATAAGCTGTGGCTTGTATGCGAGTAAATCAATTTGAATTTGATATGGTGCGGGTTATACAAATGTTTTTATATTTGTGTATACTGCACTAATAAATTTTGAAATTTCAGATCCCCTGTGCTGCGTCGGTGCAGCATGACGCCTTGAGGTATCATGCTGCCCTTAAATGGTTAACACCTGGGACCCATGGCCTGTCTATACGCTTAGTATATGGTATGCTTCAGGTCAAAATCTACACTTGGAGGGAGATGTTTTCATTTTATAGTTTTACATTTTCATCATTTTTATATTGTGATAAACGCATTTTTTTCTCTTGATAGCAAAAGGCTATTATCAAATGGATATGTCAAAGTATAAAACAAATATGAAAATTACCAAAATCTTTTTTTTTTGATAGGTAGGGTGGGCTGGCCTGAAAGATACCTTACTTGAAGGCACAACCCAGTCAACATATTTCCCCCAGTGGTGTATGGGTAGGAGTGTTAATCTGGTAGCAGGTTCATGGCCAGTATCAACCCTTTAAGGACGGGTGGCGCTAAAAGATGATATTTGTCTTCATGATGCACCAATGCAGCCCCGGCGAGTAACTCGCTGGAGTTGCATTGGTTCATCATGGACCCTTCGGGGGTGTCTCCACCCCATAGGGTCGTCATGATGCATGAATGCAGCACTGACGAGCTACTCGCCAGGGCTGCATTCATGCATCATGACAATCAAGGGCAGGATGAATTAAGGCATCATACCGTCCTTAAAGGGTTAATGTCCCAGTAATGATAGGTTTAGACACCAGGGTGATGAGAGACCCTGTCATTATGGAGCATTCCTTAACGTGATTAAACTTGCAACAGGTGATTATTCTGGGGCAATAAATTACCTTTCTTGATTATATATTTTTCATTGTGGCTTTAGCTATGTTAATGAATTGTTATGTAAGTTGTTATGAGTTGTGAGCCTATACTTTTCTCAGCCATGGCGAAACTTCTACGATTTTTTGTTGATTTCTGCGTTGAAACCTTGTGATCGAGTAAGAATGCGAAAATTATGAGAAAGCTATAGTTTTTTTAAAATTTGATTATCACCAGAATGTATCATGTAGGCCTTATTCCAACTTTAAAACATTCTTATTGTCTGAAAACAAGAAAAATGGTTTTATTAAATATATGCATCACATTATTAACAGACACGGCAGCGGTGGCCTAGTGGTAGGTTCTTTGCCTCGCATGCTGTAGGTCAGTGGTTCAATCTCCTGTCCAAGACGAGCCTTATCGAAGAGGTATCCCTACTACATCACTGGTGAAAAAACAGCGTGTTTTTTTTTCTAAAACAATTGAATTTTTCTAAAACAATTGAATTTTTCTCTAAAGCACTCACCCCACTTGGCTATGCTGGGCGGCAGAGAATATCGCCTCTGCTTGTTTTTCTTGTCTCGTTCCATCGTTACCATTTCCAGCGTACTACTCCGTAAAAGTAATCCACTCCCGGCGAATAATAACGCAGAAATTATTTCAACCGGTTCAATTATTTTCACCCTCGAGTGAACTTCATGGCAGAAAAAGCGAGTATATTTTCTGCCCACTCGTAACAGGCTCTAGGACCTTCAGTGGTTATACCTGTTGTTTGCTTTATCTCAATCTCCATATGAGGTCCTTACTATAAGGGAGCTGTACCAGCTTGGGACCTTGGCCAACTTGGGAGTTGGATCAGCTTGGTGGGGAAGATATCCCCCTCTCCCTCTAGTGTCTAAAGAGGGAACTAGTTATATCCATTCACGGTCGAGTCCTCTCCATGGTAGAAGTGAGTTTTAACTACAAGTTTTAAGGTTTTACTCAAAATAATTGTTGGCCATGGTTATATGTGTATACATAGTAGGTGCTTTATAATTATGATGAAATACACATATTATTATCCAATATTATATATTCATCCAGGCTCCATATTGGTATATGATGTATGGATCCTCTGGCTTTTGTGCTTGTTTGGCTGATTTATAACATCCAGGTCAAATATATCAAGTCACATAATGTCGTATAATATATACCTTCAGACAGAGTATAGGTCATTGACATGCACGTCTATGGTATGGTACATGTATCCAATGTGTTCCTCCTTTTTGTATGGTTTTATCTCCAGTCTGTTTAAAGGTAACTGACATACCACTTATATCCTTGGTGACCAGGTTGGAACTACACCCAGATATGGATGCTCTATAGGTGAGTGGCTAAATGGCGGTACCCATGTAACAACCGCTGTGCGTGCTCATCTCGCCAGTACCAGCCTCAGTAATGGCCGCGCCTACTGGACAGTCAGCTTGCCCCCTATAGGTGTGTGGCTACATGGTGGTGTGTTATCTACACACACAGTGGCACACATCAGCACCCTATACACTACCACTGTACCATACCCTTACATCATGTATGTACACCATCTGATGTCACACTCACTATGGTATCTCTGCCTATTTAGTATGATCCAAAACTAGTGGATGACATCGGCCAGTTAAATTGTGTCCATTGGTTGTGTCCACTGTGTTAAAGTATCGAAGGTGATACACTTTTAACGCTGTGATCCAATATTACTCACTAAAGAACATACATGTACTTGAAGTCAGTAATAAAATCCTTTAAAATTGAAATTGAATTGAGTAAACTGTCCCTTAAATTGTGTGCGTTTTCCTCCTCGTGTGTAAGGTCGTGTTAGCCCTATATGGTTAGCCTCCGTGGTTGAGGTGGTTGTTATCTGTTATATCCTGAGTGCTTGATGATATCTTATATCCGATCAGCGTCTTAATATCCAGGTCAAAGGTCACAGGTCATCTGCCATCGGGTCAACTGGAGGTCAAAGGTTAAAGCTGTTAGGATAGGACAATGTTGAACAAGTTTAGTCTATTTAAAGATAAATTGGATGGAAATTGATCGTGTCCATAGCACAACTATATTCCCAGAAATATAAATCTATAAACTATACATGTATCCCCAATTCATATGTGTGTGTGTGTGGGGGGGGGGGGGGGGTGAGTGGTGGGGGGGAGGTGTATTTACATCTGCTCTCGCTCTTCACTTGTTGTAACCCACTTCTATATCTCTGTCTCTGCCCAAAACTAAACCAAGAGGAATCTTTCATATTCCAACCAGAAATAGGCCGATAAATGTACTAAACTAGCCAAAGGGGGATGACAAACATATGCCACTTACAACAAACACGTACTCACAACATGAGCAATATTCACTGTGAAATAAACCCACTTCCATTTTCTCTATCCCTACACCCAAGAATCAGAATATTTGCTAATGCTATCTAAAATGGGTCAATACAAAATGTTTGTAGAAAAAAAAGTGGGCAACAACCCATACCCCATGATAGCATGAGCAGCTCCCACACCACACTGGTCCCTGTGTGTGCTGTACCATATAGAGAGCAGCTCCCCAGGTAACCCACTCAGAGCTGCTCCTATAGACCAATGTAGTAACAAAGAGTCATTTTTCAGATAAAGTTTTTGAACATTCCTGAAGTGTAACCGACTAATACATAGATATATCCACAAACTCCTGTGTAATGATATAACCTATTTGAAGGATAATTGTCCTGTGAATCTCTTGATATGAGATGTTCACAAACATAGCCATTACAGACAATGTTATGAGGCTTCCGCTAAAACCAATGGAAATACAACTTTAATATGAAAAAAAATCACCGTTTCTTGCTGCATTGGTCTATAAGGTAACCCACTGAAAGCTGCTCCCAGAACCAGGTCACTTTGTACCCTAAGGTAGCAGTATGCAGCACGCCCTGAGGCCGCACCACCCAGGTTCATGCTCTACCCTGTAAGGTACATGGGGTTCATGTACTGTGCCCTTTGGTCGGCATGATGCATTAAAGTTGGCTATGGTGAGTAACTCACCAGGGCTGCATTCATGCATCATGCCGATCCTAGGAGGTTGATACACTCCTATAATAAAGGCTAGCTCCTTGTAAGCGCTGTGTTCAGTGTATCATGACCACAAATATACACGAAGCCTAGAGGATAAATACCTTAAAGTTTCTCACCTGACCACTCCCTTCTCCACCTCCTCCTAACCTCCTCCTGAGTTGCTCATAACTTACTCATGAGTCCACCACCACCTCCTGCTCCTCCATGGTCCCCCACTTGTCCCCAAACAGCTGACTTGACGTCCTCTCCCCACCCCTGCCTCCTCCCACTCCCACTCAGACACCGACAAGAGTTGCCAGGTACTAGGTAACCGTTGCCATGGGCACTAGGCCGTTGCTAGGGGAGCACCTGAGGCGGCATCTCCAGGGGAGGTGGTAACCCTTTAAGGACCGCAGAGTGTTTTCGTGTTGTACGCATTTGCTCGTCATGAAGCATGAATGCAGCCCTGGTGAGTAACTCACCAGGGCTGCATTCATGCATCATACCGACCCCTTCGGGAGTGTATCAACCCTGTGGGATCGGCATGATGCTTGAATGATAAAAGGTATGATGCATAATTGCAGTACTATGCGGTCCTCACAGGGTTAGTATTAAGACGGGTAGTGTCTGGGAGTTCATGTAGCACCACCTCCTCCCCACCTTGTCTGTGCTTCCATTCACTGTAGGCTCACCTACACAGAGCACAGCAGCAGCTTATCTTTCCCATCTCTTACATCAACCTATTATGTAACCTACACTGGGGCCCTGTACCTCTCCTTTTCTCAGTGTTCCGGTCACCACAGGCGCTCTGGGTGTCACAATACACATCCCAGCCTGGGACACTCTGAGACTGCTGTGCCGCTCTCTGTACAAACGGACTCATAGTATCCTCGTTAATTAACCCCTTAAACACAACAGGTGGGGGATGAAAGGTCTGAGTAATTGTCCTTACCCCAGGACAGCAATATATGCGGCTTTAAAGATGGTATATCAGCTAATACACTTCCCAAACTTTTTCCTTAAAAGGGATGCCATGGGTTCCATTATCATTTAGGCTAATACACAGTACCCAATATTTGCAAGATATTTGTCTATAAATACATGAGTTTAGATAGTTAACAATATTCACCTCACTGACTCAGTCCCTCCCCCAGGTGAGTACAGGGTAAGCTAGCCTGGTAGAGAATGCACTGAGCCATGCAGTACCACATCATAGGGAATTTTAGTGTTGACCTACAGTAAAAATATTTGCACTAAATATGCTTATTTGATAGATTTAGATATATCTCATCCTTTTAAAAGTAAGGGAGTATTTATAGCATTGGATATACAATAGTATTATGGCATCAATAGAAAATTGACGAAATTCAGGTGACAACCCATCTTTAAACATCATGACATGTGCATGTTGCTTCAATGTAAGAGTTATCGTCATGTGATACACCAAGACAGTGCAATGCTGCCGAGTACCTGCATGCCTTGGCGCATCATGCCGACGGTGTTGCTTTGGGGGGTATTTTAACCTAGTAGGCTCAGCATGATGCATGAATGCAGCCCTGATGAGTTACTCACTGCATTTATGCATCATGACAACAAAGGAGACAGCACATTAAAGCACTGTGTGACCCTAAAAGGGTTCATGACCTAGTTCCTCCAACGCTGACCTAGAAAACTGCAGTCAAATCATGTCTCCATTAAGAATTAATCATGTTTTCAAGCATTCTCAATAGCAAGGAAATTACCCCCCATGTGTCCCATGCTGTTCCAGTACAGGGATTTCAGGGCCAAGCCTAAACTATGACTCATAGTGGGTTATTTACTATTACTTATTCACTATTAGTCTCTCATTTGGTTTGTTATAATCATTAAAATTCAATACTGTCCATTTTAATTTGATTAGCATTGTATGCCTCAAAGAGCTCTAATGTTTTTCTCCCGATAATATCATATTATATATTAACATTGAATTATCTTGTTCATAAAGCATTTAAGATCTCTGCTTCAATTACCTGTTGACCCTTTAATGATAAATGTCGCTAAAAGATGACATTTGTCGTCATGGTGCACTAATGCAGCCCCGTGTTACATTAGTGCTTCATGCCGACCCTCTCTGAGTGTCTCAACCCCGTAGGTTGAATGCAGCACTGGCCAGTTACTCACCACGGCTGCATTTATGCATCATGAAGACCCAGGACATGATGCATTGAGGGATCATGCTGGCTTTAAAGGGTTAATTTTTCATCTATCAAATAACGTGCCTGGTAAAAGGTTACATTGACGTCGTCAATAGCCTGTAATTTCAGTGCTGCACAAGCTATAATATTGGCTGGATTTTCTGACAATCATTTCATTACTAAGGTACTCTATTACAGATGATTTTGGTAAACCAATACCAATATATTGGTTTTTGCTCTATAACTTAGTATAACCTACCTTGGTTAACGTGGCAGTTGCAATCCAATGCATGTCCACAGATGCTTTGGTTCAACCCATTTTTAACAGCCAAATGTAGACACTAGATCAATTATATATTAGTTCAACCCATTCTTAACAGTCAAATGTAGACACTAGATCAATTATATATGTCCTTTGTGGCAATTAGTATCCATAGATATAGTGTAACACACTCCCACAGTTTCAGATAGTATATAGTATACTATAGTTCTCTGCGAATAATGCTAGCTCACTCCTGAATGCAACTATGTCCACAACTATAACTGGTTACTGGAATATCATGTCCCTTAATGACTAGGGTGGCAGGAGACTCAGTGGTCCTAGATAGATCTCCAAATTCCAAATTTTCCAGGCTAAATTATATCAATGGTTTCCTACCAGGAGAGGCTTTTACTTGCTGCGTCACATTAAGCTGGTAATGGTGAGTATCAAATACAAGTAGTCTGTGAGAGGGGAGAGTGAGTCAAAGTCTCCGGGCTCTACAAAAAGCGGTGTGCTTTGGGTAACATAGTCATAGACTATAAGAATAGGGTATAATATTTTCAAGATTTTTGTTGTTGTTTTTTCTGATGAATTTGACTATACAGTCAGCCCTCACTTCCTCGAATTTGGAAAATGCAAGGAAAAATATCTGAGGAAGCAAATTATTTCAGGAATTAAGTCCAAATATACTGGAACATATAAGAATAGTTCCCAAACAGATGTCTGGGGAGGTGAGGGATCCGAGGTAGTAAATGTTCAAGGAACTGAGCGTTGACTGTATTAACAATAGAACCAAATATATACTGAAACACTGTAACTATTTTCAGTAAACTCCCCCTGTTATTAAATACAAGTTTTGAAATCAAATATCTCACATAGTTACCTGGAGCATACATTTCTCTTGCCCCTGCCTGCTATAGGGAGCCAGCATTGCCGTATACAGGTAGCACAATAAGTACATGTGGGGCCACTGTACGGGGCTATACACCAGTAGAGGGAGATAACATAACCTCATCATACTAACTCTAACTAGATCTATCCAGGCTTACCGTACTGGCTCATTTAAACAGCATGGCGCGTATGTATACATACCGTAGAACCTCGCGTATAAGCCTAACTCGCGTATAAGCCTAACACGGGTATATAAGCCTAACTCGCGTATAAGCCGCGCCCCGACTTTGGGCCCATCCTATAAGCCACACCAGGGGTCTGATTATGGTGACTTTAGTACTGTACCATAGTAGCAAAAACTCGTGTATAAGCCGCACCCTGACCCTGGGCCAATCCTATAAGCCGCACGTACTGGCTGCGGCTTATACGTGAGATTTTAAGGTAGATTTCACTGTAGCCCCAGCGCTCACAGTCGACCCTCACTTCCTACAACCTCAAATCACTCACTTCCTCAGACAGAAGCCCTGCAACTGGCCTTATATGTTCCATTATATTTGGACTTATTTTTGTTATTGTATTTCCTAAATTTGAGGAAGTGAGGGCTGACTGTGTATATATAATACCGCTGCTTATTCAAGATACTGGTTTTCATTCTTAATACTTACTTATTTCAATGCCCCCATATCCCTGGTGCTTGATCAAGTCCGGCACTTATGTGAATACCCAGCGCTTATACGAGCCATACCGGTAGTTTGTATCAACGCGAAAGTGTGACCGATCAAATGAGAGCGTCAAACCTTGTATAACTGAGCTTGCAGAAATTGTCAAAAATAGATAAAAAATGTAGTTATTCTTCTCCAAGAGTTTGAGATAATTAGATATACTAAAATATGTTTTAAAATCCTACTGACTGAATGGCTTTTTCAATTCCTTTAGGCGATACCCTTCAAATTAATTTGACATTTGCACTACCCCCCCCCCCCCGCACCCCCATGATGATAACCTAATTGCAATCAGCTGCCTACCCCTATGTATCACCATTAGCTAGGGGCTGTTCAAGGACCCTGGATAATGACCAGGTCACCCCACAGGGGGGGGGGGTGACTGCTCAGTCCCTCGTTAATATTTAGGGACTGATCTTTATTTTTAACAGGGTGCGTGCGAAAAATGTCGATTTTTCTTGTTGCAACTGTTACTATATTTCAAATGGTGGTGGGTTTTTTTTTTGCATACATGCACGATTTCACCACCCAGCCCACCCTGTTCTTCAATAATGACCACTCTCTTCGGCTAATTTATACATTTTACTTTCCACATTGAATCCTCCTATTAGATACAACAATCCAACTGTCCAACAGATCCAACTAAAGCCTAGCTACCCCTTTGTCAACCCATCTAGGCCTATAGGTAAAGGCTTATATAACCCTATATTATCTTGGTGTGTACATCTAAAACTGTCTTCTCTAACTTTTTTTCTCCGCCTCCTCTAACAGTTACTTATTAAAACAATACAGGAAACACTTGACTGACGGAGCGTTGCCAAGACAACGTGCCCTGGGCCTCCGCCAGGTATCAATGTCCTTGTTTTTCTATCTGTATGTATATATGAGTGTATAACTGTTGGGTGTGTTTTGTGTAGTTATTTCCTATATTACTTGGCTATAGTATATGTTCTATATTATTGCCGTAATTTACCAATTTCGCGCTCTAGCCATCTGTAGTCGGATCTAGGCAGCATGGTGCATTGTGTTATCGCTATAGTATCATCGTAACCCTACACACTCACCCCCCCCTCCTCTACATACATATATACCAGAGATATTATCTATTCATCTATATACACATGTATGTACACAGAAACTTAATTTCTGTACTTTTTGTGTTTTGACGTACGTATATTGTATGTATAGGCCTACACAAAGCAACAAAAGAAACATTTTAATTCTATATTTCTGTTCTTTTTGTGTTTTTGACGTACCTCTACTAGATGTACACACACAAACACAATTTAATGTTTGCACTTCTTGTGTTTTGATGCACATATATACACAGATAAAACATTATATTTTTTGTATTCATGTATACACAGATAAAACATTATATTTTTTGTATTCATGTACTTTTTTTTGTTTTGATGCACGTCTATATTATACTACAGGTATACATACAGAAACCATTAATTTCTGTATTTCTGTATTTTCTGTGTTTTGATGTCTACTACATGTATACACAGACAAATCAATTTCTGTATTTTCCATACATTGATGTGCATCTAATATATGTACACACACAGAAACCATGTATTTCCTTATATCTGTACTTTCTGTGTTTTTGTGTACTTTTAACACAGGTGTAGGGCAGTGTTAAGTTGTGTACCAACTTTAGACTGTCACAATAGTGTGCTATAGTCAGTGACAGGTCCTGCCACGACGACCCTCCTGACGTCCACAGCACACAGAGGTGGGCAACAGTCAGTAGTGTCAGGGGGGGGGGGGGAGGGGGGGCTATACATGTATATGGCAATAGAAGCCTGTTCTACTGTATATGACACTATGTATAGTCCTACCATAGCGTATAGGTAGTCTGTATAGATATTATAGATATGATATCACAGTAAGCAATAGAGGCCTTTTCTACATGACTATGTATACTAGTAGTATTAGTACTATTACCATAGCTAATAGGTAGCCTGTATAGGTATTATAGATATGATATCACTACCCCCTCCCCTCCCCTCCCCTCCTCTCCAACTATCAGACACACAGATGCATACTACGTTATCTTAACTTAATAGCTCAGCTAGCTGTAACATAAACTATAGAATAGCTTATAGTGTAGTTACATCTCTATTATCGCCCAGGCTACCCCCCCCCCCCCCCCCCACCACACAGTACGCTTTGTTTTGGTAAAGTCTGGCTTGGTGACCTTGTCGTCCCAGTATGCCTTTACTCCTCTCTATAATACCCCCCTTGTATTTATAGGGTTTCCACCCCTAGGTCTCCACACAATATACCACCAATACTTCTACACAGATACAAGTATATCATCCTACAATACAATACCACCCCCCCATACACACACACAGTAAATGCTGACCTGGTTTCCATGCGACCCAATCGCTTCACAACTTGTCCTGTCACCCCCCCCCCCTCCACCCAACCTCCATCCATCCCACCACCACCTCCCCACATGGTACTCCAGTTGTCCCATTCTCCATCCATCCACAAACCCCACAAACCACACATAGGAAGTCCACACCATTACACCCTTAGATGTGCTTCAATTTACAGAGTGCCCATAGACGCCTACCTTGTAGAGTAGAGTCCTCTATACTGGTGGTGTATGTCAGTAAGGTACCACAACAATAACACAGAGCCGTGTTCTGTCCCTGTGTCTGTCTCCCACCGTCCGGCACCCACTGTCCCCCCTGTGTGAGGGGTGTAGGGGGTGGGGGTTCACTCACCTGGGGGGCTGCTGGGGGTGGGAGGGGCTGGGTGGTGCAGTGGCCATCTTGTGACTGCAGATGGGTCAAAAGCGACCTGGGCCGTTTTGGAGGCTACTTTCGACCTATTTAAAGGCAATAGTAAAAACGACTAAGCGACTTTGGGTCAAAAATGACCATAAATAAAGGGTCCAAAAAAGCGACTCTGGGACCAGGACCCCTTAATTTCGGCGACTTTGCGACTTTGCGACCTTTGCAACCCCCCCCCCCCCCATCTTGTAGGGTAGTCTCTACATGCAGGCTCTTTTACTCAGTATCTCAAGGATGGTATCATGCCTTAGTTTCATATTTATCTGTGAGCATGATGCACTAAACACGGCCCGACAGTACATTGGTGCATCATGCAGACCCCATCATAGGACCCCATTCATTCAGCATGATGCATTGATGCAGTAAACTAATCAATGCTTCATTCATGCATCATGCAGACAACATAATTATAGTACATCATGTACTTGACTGTTGTACAGACTGGGATTTCTGGTATGTGTCATTCGGGAGAAGAGGAAGGTACGGTCGCTTGACTTTGCGGGTTATCTTATGTATACAAAGCCAGCTCTTATTCGAAAAACTGGGTGCTTAACCGTTACCGTACAGTTTCTCTTGCGCCTCAGTTCAATTCGATTTTGATGTTTTGTAAAAGATTCACATCTATTGGTGGTCCTGCTTTCAATAATAATAATCTAGTATGTAGAAACAAGATGACCCAGCACCTTAAGGACCCTCACCTGGATGAGAGACCGGCCCTGGACCACCCCACAGTGTCCCCACCACACTCCGTACAGTTAGTCATCCATGCGCCAACCTCCCCTATCATCGCCCACCACCCAACCCACTACACAGCTGGCCAACAAAAAGATGAAAATCACAAATTCACCACTGCATGTAGTGCCAACGTTGCCATGGAAACGGATGGTAGCGACTACGATTTGACTGAGATATGTGGGGGTGGGTGGCTGCTATGCTTGTGTGAAGTTTGGGAGATTTTTGAGCAGTTTTGGGTGAGTTAGAGGTAAAAGTGTACAACATTTGTCAGTTTTGTGTTTGGTTGGTTTGCAGCAAACGATGGGAAGAGTTAAGGCGTCTAACGCTAGCAGCAGGCCGTGTCGTCTGCTGCCCGGGCCTGCAGGCACGGGGCAGGATGAGTCAGACTTAATAGTGAGGTGAGAGAGGGGGAGGTGGGGAGGTGGGGGGGGGGGGGGGAGTTATAAGGACAAGGAGGAGGGGGAGGAAAGAGGGAATGCATATAGAGATACAGGACGGGAGTTAAGGAGGAAGTGGGACTGAGGAATGGAGGGAAGGAGAAAGGGATGAAATATGAGGGAGGAAGGGAAATGGGGAGGAAGAGAACGGAGGCAGGGAAAGCGATGGATGAAGAGACGGCCGGCCAAATGAACAGACGGACGAATGGAAGGAGGGACGGAGGGACAGACGGAGGGACAGACGGAGGGACAGACGGAGGGACAGACGGAGGGACAGACGGAGGGACAGACGGAGGGACAGACGGAGGGACAGACGGAGGGACAGACGGAGGGACAGACGGAGGGACAGACGGAGGGACAGACGGAGGGACAGACGGAGGGACAGACGGAGGGACAGACGGAGGGACAGACGGAGGGACAGACGGAGGGACAGACAGAGGGACAGACGGAGGGACAGACAGAGCGAAGGAGGAGAGGGACGAAGGAGTAGTGGAGGGACAGACAGGATAAATGGAAAGACATTGAGAGACAGAGGGACCTGGATAGACAGGAGGGACTATGGGGGGCAGGCATGGTCATGGTGGGAGAGTGGAGCAGTTAAAGGGGTCAGCTTTACATGTGTACAAACCCTGATTACCCCACAGCTAGACGACCCCTACTCACAACACCCCCCCCCCCACACACACACATAATGTATGCACCCCCCCCCCTACCACACCCACACACATAACTCACACCTCCAAATCACCCCTACACCCCCCCCCCCCCCACCCTCATCCCTCCACTCCCAAAACAAACAGGGACAGGAGGGGCACGTGGTCGTGTCACTGATGCTATAATTGGGTGATTCACTGGGGAAACTGTAAAGATTTCACCCTTTCTTGAAAAATCAATAGAAAATCAATATCTAGGATAGTCTTGTTTACTTTTGTGTACACTTTGACGATTTTATTTTATTTCATTTGTTTCCTATTGTATATCATGGCAATGCCCGAATTGAAGCAGGGTAGCCAAAAGAAAAGATGGATTGTGTGATATACATCACAAGTGACCCAGGGCTTTTCCAATGATGTATATAGTATTCCAGTACACGGACCTCCATGACGGACCTCCATGACGGACCTCCATGACGGACCTCCATGACAGACCTCCATGACAGACCTCCATGACAGACTTCCATGACGGATCTCCCATACACAACCTATCCCACCGGGGCCCAATATTACACAACAAATGAAAGGTCCTTAATTATTCTGTGTGTACCTTTAATTTCAGCTCAAAGGCGTCTCATAAAAACGTCTCACCTGCTCTTAACCATTGTAGGTATAGGAAGTCTGTGTGAACGTGCATCTTTTAAAGTCAGGATTCAAGGTCACTGGCCTATCTTCAGCATTAGTTCACACAGACTCCGTTTTTGGGTAGTTTTTGACATTTTTTCAAGAGCGTTTTTCTACTACAATTCTTTTTCTTTTTACAAACTGAAAAAAAGAGGGAGGTACAGTTTGTTTCAATTTATATGCATGTCTTTATTTTGATCTGATAAATGAAAAAACAAATGCAGGGGAACAGTTCAAAGTCAGCTGACCAAAGCTGGAAAACCGTCTCACAGAGACCCAGGGTAACCCCTGGGTCAACAAAAGTACGATTGTATGCTGATGTTAACAAGCCAAATTCATGAATTCAATAGGTGTTTTTTCTTTTAAAAATAAATCTAGGTCAGAGGTGTTAACATATTCACTTCCCTGTCCATTCCAATACAATATCCCTCCTAGTATATGTACATGTACGTTTATATGTAGGACAGATCCCCCACCCCACCCCAACACTAGTCATCAGGAAATAAAAGTTGAAAATTGATGTTAAATTGTGTCCCACGCAAGGTCGTAGGTACTAGTGGATACATGTAGTGTGTCCAGTTAAACAACCGGCAGAGGCCACTGGATGGTATTAAGGACTAGGGGCAGCATCCCCATTTTCAATGAGATTACCCATGTTTTTTGGATTTCTAGCATCAAGACCTTAAGGGGCCTTACCTAGTAGTTGTGGCAGAAGTCTGTAGATGACTATATAGGTACCACCAGGACCCTCACGTAGCTGTGGCATGACTAGGTACCACCAGGGCCCTTACTTAGTTGTGCCAGGAATGGATACCATCAGAACCCTCACCTCGTTGTGGCAGGAGTCTGTGCAGGACTAGGTACCATTAGGACCCTAACCTATATAGGAGTCTGTGCAGGACTAGGTGCCACCAGGACCCTAACCTAGTTGTGATAGGAGTCTGTACAGGACTAGGTACCATCAGGACCCTCAACTAGTTATGGCCGGAGTCTGTGCAGGACTAAGTACCATTAGGACCCTAACCTATATAGGAGTTTGTACAGGACTAGGTGCCACCAGGACCCTAACCTAGTTGTGATAGGAGTCTTAAGCAAGACTGGGTACCACGAGGACCCAGGAGCCTGGTACCATCAAGACCCTCACCTAGTTGTGGCAGGAGTCAGGTACCACCAGGACCCTCACCTAGCTTTAAGAGCAGTCTACCCTGGACCCTGGTGATATTGCCTGGGGGGACGTGAAATGACATCTAACGTTACAAAGCCGCACACACAACCCGTCCATGGGCCCTTTGTGTGTGTTCACTGTGTATGGAAGTTTTATCTTCATCCTTTTGTTGAAGTTCCACCTTTTTGTTTACCCGCCGCTCTTCAGGCTTTTGGGTGAATTTGTGTGTAAAGTTATTTGAAGGGGACCCACTTGTAGTTGTTAACTGTGTGGATTGGATGTTTGCACTTGTAATTGCATCAAGCCTAGTCCTTTTTATTCCTCAAAATTGAAGGTTCATTTATCAGGCACCTGTGAATAGTGACATTTCCCTTCCATCTATATTTATCCAATATTTATCTAAACACAGCTTCCCCCAATTTGAGCAGGGACAATTGTGTAATAGACAATTGTGCAGCTGAAAATTTCTTTCTATTCTAAACAAATTTAGGTACAAACAGGACCCTTACCTAGCTGTGATAGGAGTTTTTTCCTAATATTTTATTCATCAAACAATATTATCCTTCAAACTTATGATACCAGATGCATTTAACTTTTGTCAAGTTTAAAGTCCATACTTTTCTCCCAATATTATTGATCAGACGACAATTGTCCTCCAATTATCAGAGCAGACGGCATATCTGGCAGTCTATGGGGGCAGACGACAATTCATTAACCTAAGTCTATTTACCCTCTGGACATCAGTAGTAATAGTCTACGCTATGTACACACACGCCCTGCCCACTAGAGCATTAACCCTTTAATGGTAGCACAGTGCTTTACTGTGCTTTACCCTTTGTTGTGATGATGTATGAATGCAGCCCTAGTGAGTAACTCACCAGTGCTGCATTCAAGCACCATTCCGACCATTTGGGAGTGTATAGACCCCATATAGGGTCGTCTTGATGTTTGAATGGAGCGAGTTACTTGTCAGTAGGTACTGTATTTACGCATAATGACTAAAATTGGTATTACAGGGATAATAGTGACCAATCGCAAAATAGCTTGAAATGTTCAACTGGAGTTGCCTGAATACTGTATTCGACGTAATAAGCGCACACCCCCTGATTTTGGCCAATTTTTATACTACAAATAACCAAAAATATCTCAATTTTTGAACCCTGTTAAACTCTTAACTACTAAAAGGTGTCCATAATGATTTTTAAGCGCACTGTGCGCTTATCACGTCGAATACAGTAGAGGTTTTTTTTTAGCTAAAAACAAGTGTTTGTGACATTTTACCTTGAAATCAAGGAAAAACTTGAAGACTTTCATCCCTGGGTATAATGTATTAATGCATTATGCGCTCCATAAAGGGTTACTGCCATGGTGCGGGGTGCCCAGTCTGTGAGCAGAGAGCCGAGTCAGCACATCTGGCGTTGTCAGGGACGTTACCATGGTTACCAATGTGTCTCTATGGTACAGAGTGTAGGTTTGACACACTGGGTATTGTCCCGCTGAGTTATCATGTATTATTACCCTATACACCTTTGTAGGAGCATTTAGTTGTTGTTTACTGATGTCGTTTAGGGTTGATGTTCCCGCTTTGTCCTTTTGTGCATTCTTCAGTTTCGTCAGTTTTTTTCCATATCGTCCCATTGACTTCGGCAACCGCCATGATACTCGAGGTCCTGATTGACTTTCGTCTTACTGGTACTAGTGGTAGTTTTTACTAACACATTTATCATCAATACTTTAATACTCCATGTCCTTTTTGTTGAGTGCCAAGCAGACTGGCAGTAGGTCCTCTTTGAAGAAAGGCCGCTGGCCCCTATCAGGGAATTGAACCACTCACCTTTAGTGAGATACACATGTTGCCACTATACCACCGCTGCCGTACATGTTCTCCTTCTCCTTTTGGTTACGTAAAATCCATACTGAAAGACAAGCTTATTAAGAAAGTACTGGAAATTCTGCGATATAATTCATTAATCTGAAAGTGAAATGAGGTATTAAATCAACAAAGACATCATTATTTGATTTCGATTATTCTAAAGGTGCAAACACATGAATGCTTCTGGAAAAGAAACGTTGATCTGAAATGAACTTGTCCACCTGTATCTGTAAAAAGTTATTTTCAAGTTTTGGAGGGAAATGGAATGAAATAGGGGAAAAACCTGCAAATGAATGAATTGACCTGAAATAGAACTGCACAACTGTTGCCCACAACATATCTGTTTACAAAGGTAAAACTCCAGAGGAAATCATGAACAGAATATGTGAGGGTGTTGGGATACAATAAAGCTGAGTACTCACATTTGATGAGTTTGACGACCTCTACGTGGTTACTCTGTGTCACCAGCGTCCCGTTAACCTGAAACATAAAACAATAAGGCTGCTTTAAAAAAATAGAAATTTAACCGAAAAAAAGGGAAAAAAAACTGCTTTAAAACTAGCTATGGGATGTACCAGTACTGTAGTCTACTTTGAATTAACCCTTTAACCCCTTAAGGACAGCATAATTGCCTTAATCATGTTCATGCATCATGCCCTTGGTCAACTTGATGCATGAATGCAGCCCTGGCGAGTAACTCGCCAGCGCTGCATTCATGCATCATGCTACTCCCGAAGGGCAGGCATGATGCACCACTGCATTAGTGCATTATGACGACCTACATTACAGGACTATGCTGCCCATAATAAGGGTGTTTTTTTGTTTTTTTGCAAAGAACGATAATAAATTTGACCCAAACATAGATCACTTTAAGATATATTTTTCGTCTTTTAATATGCCATGTAGTTAAGTATGGGCTGATGTACTTGGCCAGGTTTTAGCATAAATAATATATCTACTGAATTAATCTTATCGCTATCTGTACACACTTTAGGGCAATTGACTCCAAATTGCATGGAGCAAGAGTATTCATATTAGAAGTTGAAACTTCCAACAAAACTGTACATGTATACACGTGGGGTAACCATGGAAACGAGCCTCACCTTAAATATCCGGTCTCCCTCCTGTACGCCGACCCGCGCCGCCGCGCCATCTGGTGAGGGACAGACACACTAACGTCAGTAGGGTGGGCACAAGTGTAAAGTACATCAAAATTATATATACACACTGTAAACGTAGATATTTTCACGCTGTACGTATTTTCGCGATTTTCACGGATTTTGAAACAGCGCGAAAATGTGTAGAGAGCGAATATAATACATTGAGTTAAAGAACCAAATCTCGGAAATCCGCGAATTCTAATACTAGCGAAAAGGTCCTTTTTAGCAAATCCGCGAAGATGTATACACGCAAAAATATCTACGTTTACAGTTCACAATATACGGCTGGACATGTGTGTTGGGCACTGGGTTATATGCGGAGATGCCGCTCCCTATTTGGCAAAAAAATTGGATACCTCACGATTTTGGTAAAAGCCAAATCTAAAAAAATACTTGAAATGTCCAAAGTGAGGCCCCTGAATGGAGGTTCTCTCTAGTTAAGTACAGGTCTTTTCGATATTGAAAAAAACTTGAAACAGAGACATGGAGGGGAAACTTAAAAAAACGGTCATCCCTGATAATAATATGATTTACAGTGTTACAGAAATTCTAGTGGAATTCCAGCAAAAATAGGAAGCTCCTTTCCCTTTTCAAAAATTACCCTGGGAGAAAGAGTGGTTTAAATATAATTGTTTAATAACTGTCAAGACTGTTCTTGGATCCACTACCGTGAGTTGCAATTGCACAGCTCACTATAGATAAACTCTGGTCATACAAAAAAGGTATTTCGATTTTACTTGCAACTTAGTTTGATATGTAAGATGGTATTCAGTGTTAAAAATTACTTTGTTCCCCATTTCCCCTTTTGGGTGAGGCTAACCGAGATGTGAGGTGATACTAGCGGTAGTTCACTGTGAACCCACCAGATGGCAGCCACTGCTATATCTGACATAGAAGTGGTTTTCACTCTGGGTCTTACTCTGAGAGTAAGAGGAGGGGATCCAGGCTCCCTAGTTACGGGTTGTAACTCTCAGTAGGGCGCCGGGGGCTGTCTGAGAGTTACGGAGAGAAGAGTCATTTTTCTACTGGTTGTACCTATCCCTACCTATCATGTACATTTCTATACCCAATCAGGATAGGCCATGAGTAGCTGTCTATGCAGTTTAGAGGCTTAATTGGATGGTTTGAAATGTACAACCTGGTAATTATAGGCATGTCTAGACCAATTGAAAGGTGGCATTACTGCTGTAAATAGTTCATCCCTGTACAGACTACCCTCTACAAAGTACTAAAATATGTAGAGATGGGAAATAAATTGCAAATTCTAAAAACATAGGAAGGTAGGGAGCATATATAAGAAGGCCCCTGTGTAATTTCAGCCCAAAGAACCTCATATTAAGCCCAGGGGAGTGCGAATCAAACCAACCTCGCATTTGGGCTGAATTTCCAGTGATTTCTGGACACTAAACTTCTACACCCACAGCAGTGAGCTGTGGCCGTGGGGGAAGCAGGCTACACTAAGGCTCCCTTGACTGCCCCCTCCCCATCTGCCACTGGTTGTATGCTCTTACATTTAGGTTTAAGTGAAGGAAATGGTATTTCTACACAACTACTGGGACAATCAAAATTTATGAAAATCACACCTCTAACCTAAGCGATATATCCTTCATACAAAACATATCAAAACAAAATTAGCTGCTGACCACGAAACACTTGTCTGTAGCGGTAAAACCACCTGAATTTTGTCTTAATTTGTACGGAATGGATTGCATTTTTACCAATTCCAAATCTAGACCTTTTGATGAAAAATGTAAACTCACTGAGAATCCCTTCTTATTATTTGACTTACCGGTATTTATTTGACTCAACTTGGCAAACATTGAGCAGCATGTGTACTATTAAATCATGATTTGACATTATTTTCAACTTAATCATTTACCATTCACTTTTTTTTTATTACCGGTCCTAGAAATTACTGAGTTGCTCGCCAGCGCTGCGCTGGTGCATTAAGGGTCGGTATAAATCATTCGCCAGCACTGCATTCATATATATCATGACAAAAAAAGGGCATAGTACATGAAACCACTGCCCTTAAATGATTTAATTCATAATTAATGATTTAATTGATAACTAAGTGCCACTTACTTTCTTTGACACACTGTACAAAGACGGGGTTGTCTCCGCTGACGGTAAGTCCGTAGCCGCGCTCGTCTCGGTGTATGATCACCGAGCGCTGCACCATGTGGCCACTGGGGGGCGCCACCACTGGAAAAAGAAAACAAATAAAACATGAATTTTTTTTTTTTAGATGTAAAATACAGTTTCAATAACTTATATCTTAACAAAATAAAGCGCGAGTAAAATAGTGAACTACTAAACTCTCAAATATTGAAACATAATTACCGGTAGGCAAGGTATACCAATTGACAACTTGCATTTCGGGCAGAAAAAAATCCAAGAGAAATCAATATACCAGTAATACTTTACCCCTTCATACCCCGTGGTACCGTTCATCACAACATTTTAAACGTATCGTAAAACCCTGCCTATAAGCTGGATAACTTTTTTAGCATGTTTCCTCATTAAAAGCAGAGCCTTGCCTTTTGAAGTCCAACTGAGCGTATAGGAGGGGTTCCATTATTTAGGGATATACCCTAAATAAAATGAAAATGATTTAAAACAGTCAATTTTTAACTTCAAACTCTAAGCCCTTTTAGCTTTAATGAAAATCGGAAAATCGGAAAAATCCTTAACATATGTACCCTCATGGCTCCTATGAATAGATTCTCCTGAGTTGGGGGTGGGGTTATAAAAAAGATACGGGCAGTACGCAGGAATTTACGGTACCTTGAAACTTTAATATAGATAGCGATTTACATACCGTAAAAACGGACATGTAGCAATCGAAATGGATTTTCACTTTATTTTTTTCATTGCAGAATTTCCATACTACTGCGGCTGGCCTGTAATCCGAAGAGTTAAAAAGTGGCTTTTAGCCTGAAAACAGAAAAGGCTATACTAACCTGGTGAGGTGTCCTGAGGGGGCGGTGGGGGCAGCTTCTCCTCCTTCTCCTCCTTCTTGGTGTCGGCCTTCCCATGCTCCTTACTAAGTGACCCCAGTCTGTACAAGAGGAAGGGAGAGACACTTAGTCAATGGTCAAATAGTGGGCATTTAGTCAATAATTAACCCCTTAAGGATGGTATGATGCCTTAATGCATTATGCCCTTGGTCGTCATGATGGATGAATGCAGCCCTGGCGAGTAACTCGCCACTGCTGCATTCAAGCACCATACCGACCCTATGGGGTAGAGACACTCATGAAGGGTCAGCATGATGCACCGATGCAGTACTGGCAAGTAACTTGCCGAGGCTGCATCTGTGCATCGTGACGACGTATGTCATCTTTTAGCGACATACCATCCTTTAAGAGTTAACAAATGGGGCATTTAAATGTCAAGTAGCAATATATAGGGAGATCAAAAAATAATTTGTCAATGATATGAAATTGATAAATCTAATATCGAAATCACAGGGAAAATATTAAAATTGCAGAGATTTTCCCCCTACTTTCTTCTCTGAAAAGGAATAATTTTCTTGCAAAATTTGAAAATATAAGGTTCAGCATGATAAAACATATAGATTTAACTACCGCTACTATGAGACAGATTTACCATATTTCTATTTTAAACAGTTTGGCAAAATTGAAATATTCATTTTCCAAAACAGTATTGTACATTCAACAACATATATATTCAATGAACAAAAGGGGATTATAGGCAAATGTTAATACATGAAAACAAAGCAGTATTTAGGGTTACAAGTGTAAACAGTATACTACAACTACAAGAAATAGAGGCTCATCCAAATTAAATGGAATCATTTGACACATGTTAGCGAAGGAATGCTCTTACACCCAACCCTGTTGTCTAGCGACATCGCCGGCAAAAATATAATGCAAATGTGAAATACACCTTGTGAATGTATTAGTGAAAACAGCATTTCTATAAAAACGTACAGTAAGTACCAGAAAAGCATAATTTGTAAGATTATATACCGTATAAATGTGAGATTTCATGGTAAGTTTTAGTATTTTGACAAGTTGAAAGTCACCAGAAAATATAAACACCTACATACTCTCTTTGTTGAGATGGACAAAATCTGTCCTACCTAGCCTAGATCCATGGTAGAAGATTCTCTGATACACATCTTTCGTATATTCACTTCTTTTTTTAAAAACTATTTTGAATATGATTTTAATGAAATATTGAAGCTTTTGTCAAAAGCCCTTGATTATCTGGTACCTATACTTAGTATGCTCCTTTAAGGGCACTGAGTTCATAAATACCCTCTGCCCTTGTGCGTTCATGATGCATGAATGCAGCCTTGGCGAGTAACTCGTCTGAATCTACAGGGCTGATACACTCCTGACGGGCCGGCATGATGCACCAATGCAGCACAAATAAGTTACTCGCCAATGCTGCATCATGACAAAAAATAAACACTAAACCATGGGGCACCATGCACCTTTAACGATTTAAATATACGATTTAATCACAGCACCATTTCTTTGCCCAGAAAAAAACTATGAGTACGGAAATAATAAAACAGTAAACTTAGTACGTACGAGCCATGATATGTACTATAAATATCCCCCTGGTACAATACTTAGCTAGATGCATAATTGAACTTTGTAACATTGGCAGACCGCATTGGACGGAGGCCAGTGCAGCACAGCATTAGTGTCAGAACCTGTTTAGCACCTCACACCTTCCCACACTCTACAGACAGATGGTTGCCTTAATACCACTTTGTCCCAACCTCCATACAGGTTTTCATATGTCCCCTTCATCTCATTAAGTGTTATTTTTCCCCTGTCGACAAAACAACGGAGAGACATTGTTATGTCGCACATTTGTCGAAGTCAACTACCGGTATGTTTAACTAGACGGATGAGAGGATGAGATGATCAAGCAGGTTGGGGCAGAGATGTGATTGACAGCTTAGCAGGTTGGGACAGAGATGTGATTGACAGCTTGGCAGGTTGGGGCAGAGATGTGATTGACAGCTTAGCAGGTTGGGACAGAGATGTGATTGACAGCTTGGCAGGTTGGGGCAGAGATGTGATTGACAGCTTGGCAGGTTGGGGCAGAGATGTGATTGACAGCTTGGCAGGTTGGGGCAGAGATGTGATTGACAGCTTAGCAGGTTGGGACAGAGATGTGATTGACAGCTTGGCAGGTTGGGGCAGAGATGTGATTGACAGCTTGGCAGATTGGGGCAGAGATGTAATTGACAGCTTGGCAGGTTGGGGCAGAGATGTGATTGACAGCTTGGCAGGTTGGGGCAGAGATGGAAGTGACAGCTTGGCAGGTTGGGGCAGAGATGTGATTGACAGCTTGGCAGGTTGGGGCAGAGATGTGATTGACAGCTTGGCAGGTTGGGGCAGAGATGTGATTGACAGCTTGGCAGGTTGGGGCAGAGATGTGATTGACAGCTTAGCAGGTTGGGACAGAGATGTGATTGACAGCTTGGCAGGTTGGGGCAGAGATGTGATTGACAGCTTGGCAGGTTGGGACAGAGATGGAAGTGATGGCTCTGACCTGAGCTTATCAGAAAAGTATATGATTGCCTCCATAGTCTATTTCGTATCCCTTCCCAGTAGTGCACCACGCTAGTCGTCTGCGGCCCTGTCATGTGGATAATTTAATCTACCCACCCCAAGATAAGCCCCCTCACATGCCTGTTAGTT
The DNA here is from genome assembly GCA_947462335.1 of Harmothoe impar. Classification (NCBI taxonomy): domain Eukaryota; kingdom Metazoa; phylum Annelida; class Polychaeta; order Phyllodocida; family Polynoidae; genus Harmothoe; species Harmothoe impar. The sequence continues at coordinate 18,135,262 of OX381717.1, forward strand.
GCATTCTAAAATTCCTAATGGTTATACCTTACTTGACAAAGACAACTTACTTTGAAATCCACCTTACATCATTAAGAAATCCATATTTATAATTCCATTGACTCATGTGCCAAGTCCAAATCCCACACGACCCTCATTGAGGCAAGATGGAGTCATGTTAAATAGTAGGTTGGGAGTAACTGACTGCTGCCTCTAAACCAAACAATACAAAGTGTGACCTGCTTTATTTGAGTGCACGGGCAGACACACGCACACACACACACACACACACACACACACACACACACACACACACACACGGGTAAGTTTTTCCATATATGGGATGTGTGACCTACTGGGTGTCACATGAGAGGAGGGTGGGTGGGGGTGAGCTGTATGTTTTGCTCCCAGCACGTGGATGGTAGAGGTGCTCAGAGCAGTAGTAAAGTTTCCTCCAGTCCTACATGTTCTGTAGGCTACCGGGGGTGGGGGGGCACTCCCTACATGTTCTGTAGGCTACTGGGGGGGGGGGGGGGGCACTCCCTACATGCTCGGTAGGCTACTGGGGGGGGGCACTCCCTACATGTTCTGTAGGCTACTGGGTGGGCACTCCCTACATGCTCTGTAGGCGATGGGGGGGCACTCCCTACATGCTCTGTAGGCTACTGGGGGGGCACTCCCTAAATGTTCTGTAGGCTACTGGGGGGCGAGCACTCCCTACATGTTCTGTAGGCTACTGGGGGGGCACTCCCTACATGTTCCGTAGGCTACTGGGGGGGGGGCACACCCTACATGTTCTGTAGGCTACTGGGGGGGGGGGGGGGGCACTCCCTACATGCTCTGTAGGCTACTGGGGGGACACCCTACATGTTCTGTAGGCTACTGGGGGGGCACTCCCTACATGTTCTGTAGGCTACTGGGGGGGGGCACTCCCTAAATGTTCTGTAGGCTACTGGGGGGCGAGCACTCCCTACATGTTCTGTAGGCTACTGGGGGGGGGGCACTCCCTACATGTTCCGTAGGCTACTGGGGGGGGCACTCCCTACATGTTCTGTAGGCTACCAAGGGGGCACTCCCTACATGTTTTATAGGCTACTGGGGGGGGGGGGCACTCCCTACATGTTCTGTAGGCTACTGGGGGGGGGCACTCCCTACATGTTCTGAAGGCTATGGGGGGCACTCCCTAAATGTTCTGTATGCTATTGGGGGGGCACTCCCTACATGTTTTGTAGGCTACTGGGGGGCGAGCATTCCCTACATACTCTGTAGGCTAGTGGAGGGGGGCACTCCCTAATGCTCTGTAGCCTTTGGGGGGGGGCACTCCCTACAAGCTCTGTAGGCTACTGGGGGGACACTCCCTGCATGTTCTGTAGGCTGCTGGAGTGGGGGTACTCCCTACATGTTCTGTAGGCTACTGGGGGTTGTTGTTGTTAAATTTTATTGTGGCATAATAATCTTAGTACATGCGAAGTTTTTCATTATAATGCCAAGGAATGCCTGATAGACAGGATTCGATAGAATATTAGAGCTTTAATAAAGCCAAGAATTAGATATTTAAATATTGTGCTAGAGCATTAATCATTATTCATGCACTCCCTGCATGTTCTGTAGGCTACTGGGGGGGCACTCCCTACATGTTCTGTAGGCTATGGGGGGCACTCCCTACATGCTTTATAGGCTACTGGGGGGGGGGCACTCCCTACATGTTCTGTAGGCTACTGGGGGGGGGCACTCCCTACATGTTCTGTAGGCTATGGGGGGCACTCCCTAAATGTTCTGTATGCTATTGGGGGGGGGCACTCCCTACATGTTTTGTAGGCTACTGGGGCTCGAGCATTCCCTACATACTCTGTAGGCTAGTGGAGGGGGGCACTCCCTAATGCTCTGTAGCCTTTGGGGGGCACTCCCTACAAGCTCTGTAGGCTTCTGGGGGGACACTCCCTGCATGTTCTGTAGGCTACTGGGGGGGCACTCCCTACATGTTCTGTAGGCTATGGGGGGCACTCCCTACATGTTCTGTAGGCTACTGGGGGGGGGGCACTCCCTAAATAATCTGTAGGCTACTGGGGGGCGAGCACTCCCTACATGTTCTGTAGGCTACTGGGGGGGGGGCACACGCTACATTTTCTGTAGGCTACTGGGGGGGGCACTCCCTACATGCTCTGTAGGCTACTGGGGGGACTCCCTACATGTTCTGTAGGCTACTGGGGGGGGCACTCCCTACATGTTCTGTAGGCTACTGGGGGGGGCACTCCCTAAATGTTCTGTAGGCTACTGGGGGGGCACTCCCTACATGTTCCGTAGGCTACTGGGGGGGGCACTCCCTACATGTTCTGTAGGCTACTGGGGGGGCACTCCCTACATGTTTTATAGGCTACTGGGGGGGCACTCCCTACATGTTCTGTAGGCTACTGGGGGGGCACTCCCTACATGTTCTGTAGGCTATGGGGGGCACTCCCTAAATGTTCTGTATGCTATTGGGGGGGCACTCCCTACATGTTTTGTAGGCTACTGGGGGGCGAGCATTCCCTACATACTCTGTAGGCTAGTGGAGGGGGGCACTCCCTAATGCTCTGTAGCCTTTGGGGGGGGGGGCACTCCCTACAAGCTCTGTAGGCTACTGGGGGGACACTCCCTGCATGTTCTGTAGGCTGCTGGAGTGGGGGTACTCCCTACATGTTCTGTAGGCTACTGGGGGTTGTTGTTGTTAAATTTTATTGTGGCATAATAATCTTAGTACATGCGAAGTTTTTCATTATAATGCCAAGGAATGCCTGATAGACAGGATTCGATAGAATATTAGAGCTTTAATAAAGCCAAGAATTAGATATTTAAATATTGTGCTAGAGCATTAATCATTATTCATGCACTCCCTGCATGTTCTGTAGGCTACTGGGGGGGCACTCCCTACATGTTCTGTAGGCTATGGGGGGCACTCCCTACATGTTTTATAGGCTACTGGGGGGGGCACTCCCTACATGTTCTGTAGGCTACTGGGGGGGGGGGGGCACTCCCTACATGTTCTGTAGGCTATGGGGGGCACTCCCTAAATGTTCTGTATGCTATTGGGGGGGCACTCCCTACATGTTTTGTAGGCTACTGGGGCTCGAGCATTCCCTACATACTCTGTAGGCTAGTGGAGGGGGGCACTCCCTAATGCTCTGTAGCCTTTGGGGGGCACTCCCTACAAGCTCTGTAGGCTTCTGGGGGGACACTCCCTGCATGTTCTGTAGGCTACTGGGGGGGCACTCCCTACATGTTCTGTAGGCTATGGGGGGCACTCCCTACATGTTCTGTAGGCTACTGGGGGGGGGGCACTCCCTAAATAATCTGTAGGCTACTGGGGGGCGAGCACTCCCTACATGTTCTGTAGGCTACTGGGGGGGGGGCACACCCTACATGTTCTGTAGGCTACTGGGGGGGGCACTCCCTACATGCTCTGTAGGCTACTGGGGGGACTCCCTACATGTTCTGTAGGCTACTGGGGGGGGGCACTCCCTACATGTTCTGTAGGCTACTGGGGGGGGCACTCCCTAAATGTTCTGTAGGCTACTGGGGGGGCACTCCCTACATGTTCCGTAGGCTACTGGGGGGGGCACTCCCTACATGTTCTGTAGGCTACTGGGGGGGCACTCCCTACATGTTTTATAGGCTACTGGGGGGGGCACTCCCTACATGTTCTGTAGGCTACTGGGGGGGCACTCCCTACATGTTCTGTAGGCTATGGGGGGCACTCCCTAAATGTTCTGTATGCTATTGGGGGGGCACTCCCTACATGTTTTGTAGGCTACTGGGGGGCGAGCATTCCCTACATACTCTGTAGGCTAGTGGAGGGGGGCACTCCCTAATGCTCTGTAGCCTTTGGGGGGGGGGCACTCCCTACAAGCTCTGTAGGCTACTGGGGGGACACTCCCTGCATGTTCTGTAGGCTGCTGGGGGGGCATCCGTGTGTTCCTATGCATATACAGGCACCCCCACCCCTACTCCCTGATGTTGCCACTCTCCGGCGCCGAAGGCGCTGGTATATAGACTGTATAAAGGCTGATTGTGAGAGAGAAACTCTGGGTCCACTGGATAACCCTTTGATGACCGCATCATACATCAAGGTTTAAATTTGTACCCGCGATTCACCAATGCAGTGCTGGCGAGTAACTCGCAGGCACCACATCAACTCCCGCATTGTACCAACCCGTCAGGAGTGTACTAACCCTGTAGGGGCGGCATGATGCGTGGATACAGCACTGGCGAGTTACTCGCCAGGGCTGCATTCATTCATCATGACAATGAAAGGGCATAGTTCATTAAAGACTTAAAGCATCATGCTGTCCTCAAAGGACCTTTGTATAGAGGTTAGACTTGTCATATGATGGGACTACTTGATAAAAGCAAATAAATCTTGTCTAGAAAAGAATAAAATATCCATCCATAGCTGATAACGTCAGTCTTAGTGTCCGCATATTTACAATGTTACATAGAGAAAAAATAATAATAATTTGCACTAGAATGAATTAGTATACCGGTACATATAAAATAATCCAGCTATAAATACTGACCAATCTATCAATTATGGCATCGACTTGTTGAGTATTCTACATGTTCAGTCTCCCAAATATGAGTTACATCACATGAATTCTACTAAACCTGTAAAACCTCCACTCTTCCCGTATAAACACACGTTTTTGCCATTCCCCTGTTCCTTACAATAAACACCACCACGATGAAGGGTGCGGATCCAGACCCCCCCCCTCCCCCCCTCCCCCCCCCCACACACACACACCCGCCCCCTTTACAGATTCAACCCTTTAAAGGCGGCATTTTGTCTCAAAGAAATATGTTTTGTCATGATGCACCAATGCAGTACCAATAAGTAACTCGCAAGCACTGCATTGGTGCATTTCTTTTAATTTAAAAAAAAAATATTTTGAGATTAAACTCATTCCTTTATTGCCGTGTTTTTCAGTTTAATCATTGGTGTTCGTTCACCCCCCTTATAATATGTATTCCTTTACATGATTGCGATCCTTCTATTCTATCAACAAGGGTCGGCGTAATTTTTTCGCCAGCCGTCAGAATCATGCATTATGACAACAAAACGATATAAATACACTACCATAGTATGCTGTCCCTAATAAAGGGTTACGGGGCAGCAGCATGTACTAAATGTATGCCATTTCATCGTCATGATACAGGAATGCAGCCCTGGCGAGTTACTCGCCAGTGCCTCATGGATCGGGTCGCCCCTACAGGGTTGCTACAGTCGGTAAGGGTCGACGTGATGCACCGATGCAGTATCGGCGAGTAACTCGCAAACACTGCATTGGTACATCATGACGTTAAATGACTCTTTGATGCATAACGCTGTCCTTAAAGGGTTAAGGCGCTACCCCATCACATCTACTCTGACAGGTATGAAATCTGCCTGGATTCACATGCCAACCTCCCCCCCCCCTTTCAATCTGACCCCCCCCCCTCCCCCCAGTAGTAGTTCCCCATTCACCCACCAGGGGTGCTGCTGTAGTGTAAGGTCTAGCCTGTACCAGCGCCATTTTGTGTCATGTCGATGAGGCTTCAGGCCTGGGTATTTAAATCGGTGATTTGATGATGTCGGCTATTTTGGAATAGCCGGAATTCCAAGTAGAATCTGATCCATGCACTGCCATTTTTCCGCAAACCACGACGAATCGTGTTTTGAATGGTACCAGATACAGTACCAAAATGGTGGCACTGCCTAGCACTTTCTGGACCTTTACCGACTTGTGGAAAGCGCCCCAAGGTTGGATCTCAGTTTCATCCTTACTACCCCCTGGCACAGGTTGTGGAGCCCACAGCGTCCGTTACTATGGTAACCACGGTAACCAAACTGTGGTTACCATGGTTACCGTGGTGTGAGGGGCACTGGGCAGGTGTGGGCATGCCTTGGCACATCTACGTTATCTGGGGTCACACCCCCCCCCCCCCCGCCGCCTGCCCGGCCGGTCCGACTAATAGTAACTCTCACCTGCATGCCCTTCATACTGCATACCCCGGGAATATTTGTAAATATTTATTGATTTATAGCCACTACACACTATACCTATATAGAGATGCCACTAAGTTGTCAACAAAAAGTAAGAAATCTCATAATTTTGGGCAAGTGCTGTATGAAATTTAAGTAATTTAATACAAAAATTCCCGCAAAAGTAGGAAAAGTAACATCTTTGTATATATAGGGTGTATGAATTTCTCATAAAATTGAGTTTTTGTCACATCTGAAAGATTGACACAGAGATGTCTCGATTATTTAAGCGGTATTCCAATGTAACAGATTGCACTATTTATGAAGTAACAGACTCCCAGGCTAAACACCAGGGCAGCATGTTGGTGCATAAAATGAGGCTTAACCCTTTGATCACCACAGAGTGCTTTAATGCCAGTCACTCATCAACACTACATGCATGCACTATGCCAAGCCTAGCAGGTTGCACCACTTCCCTGGTTATCGCTGGTGGGTTACTCGCCAAGGAGTTATTCACTGGACAGTTACTTGCTGACAAGTTATTCACCTGCGGGTTATACTCGCTGGTAGGTTCCTCACCAGTTGCAGCCCGCTGGCACTAAATTGGGGCATCATGAAGACAAATAAACATAAATCTCTCCTTAAAGAGTTAAGGCTGCTCACAAGATCCACTACCCCCCCCCCCCCTCTACCCCCTCCCATTCTTTACCCTCCCCCTCCCTACCTGTCACTGTAACTGTTACGCGTTGTAAAGTTCACCTCCCCACTCACCCTCACCTGCCCCACTACCCACTGACATTTACACACAAAGTGTGACCAGCAACAAGAGGAAGAAGTGGGGAAGTCAGCAATAGGGTAGATTCACCATGAATCGGACACATACCCTGAGACTGAGAAATTTGAGGTTTTTTTAGTGCATGTTATTTGGAAAGAATAACACTTAAACTTTACCATAGTTCACAAATGAAGAGCTTAAAGTGCTTGAATATTAAACCACAAATCAAGTGTCCGTCTAAAGGTATGTGTCCGACTTCAGGTGAATCTACCCTATGGGAGGGGGGGGGGGGTCGGGGAAATGAATGGGTTGATACTCTGCAGGGTTCATACATTGGAAATGACTATTGCAGATTTCCTTACAAGACTAGCCCTCTGAGGTGCGCATCTCGTGTTCAATTGATAATATGACCTTGGTCATCATGATGCATGAATGCAGCCCTGGAGAGTCTAGTGTATCAACCATATAGGGTTGGCATAGTACTTAAATCCAGCTCTATAAAGTTACTCGCCAGGGCTGCATTCATTCATCAGTACAACCAAGGGTATAGTGTGAGTAACTCGCCAGTGCTGCATTCAAGCATCATGCCGACCCTATGGGGTTGAGACAGTCCCAAAGTGTTGGCATGATGCACCAATGCAGCACCGGCGAGTTACTCGCCGGGGCTGCATTGGTGCATCATGACGACAAATGTCATCTAATAGAGACATCCAACCTTAAAGGGTTAAAGTGCGAGGCCTTCATACAGTGAATGCTGGAGTCAGGTTCTGGTTAGTGGTTCTAACATAATCCAGGCCCGAGACCAGGCCTCGTCATAAAAGGCAACTGTCACAGGTGGAGAGAAGTATCCTTTGTAGTACTGATTCATGCAAAATGGTGAAATAAATTCAAATATTAGGCTGATGTACGGCTGAAATGAAAACCAGTCTAAATCCAGATCATGACCAACCCTGCCCTCATTCATTTACAACCCCAGACATTATTTCTTTTAAAAACATCATAATAACTCACGTGTATCTGAGACCCCAACAAATGTCAACCTTGATAAGGCCCCCCCCCCCCCACACACACACACACTAAACACACATAATTCTACTCATAAGCCCTAAAACCGTGTATGGTGCTTTTGTGAACGGTACTGAACTACGGTATACATGCTTTTTGTCGTCATGATGCATGAATGCAGTCTTGGCGAGTAACTTGCTGCATTCAAGTATCATGCCGCCTACGCTATGGCGTTGACACACTTCCAAAGCATCGGTATGATGCTTTCATGCAGCCCGATCATGGCGACAAAGGGCATAACCCATTAAACATTAAAGTGCCATGCAGTCCATACAGGGTTAACCCTTTAACCCTTCAACGACAGTATCATGCCTCAATGCATCATTCCCTTGGTCGGCATGATGTAAGAATCCAGCACCAGCGAGTAACTCACCAGTGCTGCATTCATGCATCATACCGACCCTACAGGGTTGAGACACTCCTGAAGGGTCGGCATGATGTACAAATGCAGCACAGGCGAGTTACTCGCTGGGGCTGCATTCATGCATCATGACGACAAATGTCATAATTTAGTGTCATCCGTCCTGAAAGGGTTAGGGACGGCATAATGCATTAAAGCACCATGCGGCCCATACAGGGTTGACCCTTTAAGGACGGCATAATACATTACAGCACCATGCAGCCCTTGCAGGGTTAACCCTTTAAGGACGGCATGATGCATTAAAGCAGCATGCGGCCCATACAGGGTAAAAGGGTTATTCCACCCCCCCCCCCCCAGCACACTGTGCTACACACCTGAGTGCCTGGTCCGTCCAGTACTGTTTCCTCCAGTTCCTTTTCTCCGTCCTCTGATCCACATCGTACCTCTTACTTTCCGCCTCCTCCTCGTCCAAGTGGCAGGACTGCGAGCGAGACAGTTTCTTAAAACTACTCACCGGCGAGCTCCGAGGCCTCATTTTCTTGGCCGGCTCATTGATCGCAGCCTGAGGGAGATTGGCCGCAAACTCAGCCGCGTATTCCGGGTTCGATCGAGACCGAATGAGTTTCTTTCCGCGGAATTTCTCGTATGGGACGCGGAGTGCGCCGACTAATGCTTGTTTAAGGTTCTGCTGCATGGTGCTGGTGAGGTTGCGGTTCTGCCCGGGGTTCGGGGACGGAGGGGACACGCAGAGTTTCACCGCCGGGATAGCGTGTTTCCGATAGCGGCACTGCTCGATATCAAAAGACCCGGGGTCATTAAACGCCCGATTTAACTCCGCGATAAACTCTAGGTTCATTTCCTCTTCCTCCTGGACTGTCGGGTATTCCACGTTGGAGATTTTCCGGGCAGGTGACCCGGAGGGTCTCCTTCGTTCCTGCTGATCATCGACATCGTCGCTGAAGTGGACGTCATACCGAGGCCGACCGCTGCGAAGCGGACTGTGCGAGTGTTGCCGGGGACGACGCGACTGCCTCACAGCCGGCGGGTTATTGTACATGGTCTTAAAGAACTGTTCCCGAGAATCCGACAAAGTGCGGCGGTGGTAACTCTTACAGTCCGCCTCTGTCTCGGGGAGAGAATCCGGAGTGTTGTACCCGGATGACTGATTCGCCGACCGATCCCACGGATCCGGCGGTTCCTCCGGTTTCTCCAGCATATCAGCAAAAAACTGATCCCTCGTCTGTCTCGGCGCTTGCTGCTCGGTCGGTACCTCCTCAATCCCAGATTTCTGGAGACTGGCGAAGAAGGCCTCCCTGTTTCTAGTCGGTGTGCGGTTAGCCATCTCCTCCTGTCTCCGTAACCGCTGCTGCTCCTCAAACAACTCGGCAAAGTCGTTATGGTCGTAGCCGAGCGACCCCCTGAGGTAGTGTTCCCGGGGCAGGATGTGCCGGTCGAGGCTGTTGGTGCTGTGCTCGGCCGGGCGGGTGTGGGGGGAGGAGGGACGCCGGGCCAGGTCTAGGTACAGGGCGTCCTTAGATATCACGTTCGGGTCCAGCCCACTCCGGCCACTCAGCGACTTACGGGCGTAGGCAGCAAAGATACCCTGAGGTGGGGGTTCTGCTGGTTCTTCCTCTTCTGCATCCTCCTCCACCCCCTCAGGGTCTCCCTCCTCCTCCTCGTCCAGCTCAACTCCCTCCGTGTCATCCTCGTCCGGTTCGTCCTGGTACAGAGTAAACTCGCACCGGTTTGTAGGTGCGAGAACGGTGCCATACCGGCGCGCTCGACTCGCGGACGACGGTCTCGGTGCCACGGTGACCGGGGTACCGGCGGTGTGTGGCACCGGTGCCGTCTGGGCCCGTCTATACGACACCGCCCCCGCCCGCCGACCACAATCACCCTCCTCAGAGTCCTGCATCACCGGGAAACCCTCGTGTTTCGGGGACCCCGGGAGCGACTTCGACATGAGGTCGTGGTACGGGTACGGGGTCAGCCACGACGGATGCTGCAACTGACTCGCACAAAGGTCAAGGTCAGATGGCCGGCTAGGGGTCAACCGGGTCGAGGAAGGCGACCCCTGGTGGGCAGATACCGGCGAGTCTGACAACGACGGCCATTGGTTAGTTGTCGATCCCTCTGACCTTGAACTTGACCTTGATGGTGACCTTGGGGAGAGCGACCTTGAGGAACAGTTCGACCTTGGAGATTTAGACTCGGGGCGCCACCTTGGCTTCATATTGACAGTCGTTGTTGTATCACTTAGATATTAGAGTAATCCGAAGCCTTTGGCTATTGTAATCCATGAATGATATCAGCACAGTGAGATGTCAAGGTCATTTGTCACTCACTTTCAAAGGTCATGACCTTGACAAAAAGTACTTTAGTATGTCAAATTCCTCCTTCGCAATTAGCTGTGCTAATTTGCACCTTTTGTTGTCCTTTTTGATGCATCCTATTGTTCAATGCCACTGACATCCAGCTGACTTCAATTACACGGAGGCTACAAGACATATAGAGAACATTAACAAATGGATTTTCAAATTTTTGGGGCATTTTTCAGGTCTTTTCAAGACATCTCAAAGACTCCGCCACCCGTAGTCCCAGGTCCCACTCTGTGGCAAGTATCATAGACCAATGTATATAAACTATACCACCGCCCAAGCCCTTCCCCAGCCACCATTTGACGTCATCTGTGAATGCTCCCATAAGTTCCAGGAACTCTTCAGATATCTCAGAGCCCTCAGAATAAAAGCAGAAATATGGCTCAGATGTGGTAAGGGGCAACATTGGTAGTGGATAGGTCTGGATTATGACGTCCGGTGCGTCTCCATGGCAACTAGAGGCAGGAGATCCGGGGTGTTTTATCGGCTGTCGATTAGACTTAAGGCAAGCACTGAGGTCATTGGTCCTCCAGGGGGGATGAGGGGGAGGGGTGGATAATGACCTTAGCAAGTCATTGATATGACCTTGGTTTGACCCCAGTTTGACCTCATTAAGCAGGAATATGAACTGGGATGAACTCAGTGCTCCTTAGCTACTGCTGAGGCTTAATTATACCACTGTTCACGATGGTAAACCTTTAAAGACAGCACAGTGCTCTAATTAACTTTGATTTTTTTTTTGTCGTCAACCATAAAAGCACCCCTTTGATATTGCCTTTAAGCCTATAAGGGCAGCATAGTGTGCGTTGCTGCATGAATGCAGCCTTGGTGAGTAACTCGCCAGTGCTGCATTCAAGCATCATGCTGACTGATCCTCGTAGATTTACACACAGCTGCTGATAGTAATATTGCTTTAGCCCTTTAAGGACTGCATAGTGCTTTAATGCGTGATACCCTTTGTCGGTACGATGCGTGAATGCAGCCTTGGTGAGTCTACTAACCAGGGCTGCATTCATGTATCATGTATCAACCCCATCAGGGCTGCATGAATCCCTTGTGGCGGCAAAGGCCGTAGCTAATGCATTTAAGTGATATGCTGTCCTCAAGTGTTGTTACACGGCCGCGGCTAGTACGCGAGTCAAATCGCTGGTGCGGCTTATAGGATAGGCCGAGAGTCCGGGTGCGGCTTATACGAGGGTTTCTAGATGTATACTACAGCACTAAAGTGGCCATAATGAGATCGCTGGTGCGGCTTATAGGATCGGTCAAAAGTCTAGGTGCGGCTAATACACGAGTTAGACTTATATGCGAAGATTTACGGTAAGCCTAACTCAGATGGCTTGTTCTTAAGGGTTGTCCTATGACCTCAAGGCACAGAGTCACCTGCCAAGGTTGCATTCATGCATCATGACAACAGATGTCACAATGCATCATACTCCTAATGCTGTCCAACTCATAACTGTACTGAAGGCATAGACCCCCCCACCCCCCCCCCCACACACACACATACCCACACCCACTACCTGGTGTACAACCCCCCCCCCCCCACACACACACACACACACCCACTACCTGGTGTACTACAGACACATGGTAGCTGTAGAGCAGCACCATGCAGGGGGGCTTGTTGTGAATGGGAGTAAGAGTTGCTCCCCATCTCCTGGGGCTCTACACCCCTAAACTACACACGCCACATGGGCATTTCTGAAATTCGACATGTTGCATCAGCACAGTGACATGAGGAATATAATATCATTAGTGCCACAACTAACTTCTAACATTTAGGGACAGCATCATGCCAAGACGACCCATGTTTATTTGTCATCGCTATGCACCGATACAGCACCGGCGAGTAACTTGCTGGTCCTGCATTCGCGCAATCCCTCAGGAGTGCATCAAACCCTATATAGTCGGTATGATGCATGGATGTTGCACTGGCGAGTTACTCACCAGTGTTGCATTCATGCTACATAATGACAAAATGAAGTTGTACTGAAGTTGTACTGATCCATAGACATAGAGACTGATCCAATTCTGCCACAATCCCCATTTTATATGGGCTACAACACCTACTGAATAGCCACTGCTATAGCAGTGCTAAAGCAGTAGGCTACTGATCTAGTACTGCCACCTAATTTACATATTTCGGACATACTGATCCACTACTGCTTGCACACTGATCATACACTGTTCTATCACTGGACCACTACTACCCTGTTCTGTAGTGTTAGGCAGTGGACTAGCAGTGGATGCTGATTTTGCACTGTTACTGACACTGCTTCAACACTGAAGCACTACTGCCACACTACACTGTTTTAACACTGATTCAACACTGTCCTTCCACTGCATTCTGGCCAGGGGAAGTTGTGCATAAAAGAACTAGGATGCTGTACTACGGTCTGAAGTGGATCTAACACTAAACCTTCTGGGGCCAACCCTACCCTTTGGTCGTTTTGTACTGATAACTTGGATTATGAGTTCGCCATTGGGATTTATAGCGAAGTTGCAAAAGGAAATTTGAAAAAAAAAAACACTGCTGACCAATTAACAAAGACATACTATAGGCTTATTAGATTGGGGATATTTCCTTCAATACTCATTCATTTTCTCCCCCCCCCCCCCAAAAAAAGGGGTTTCCCATGCTTTTTTTCCTCCCCTGGACGGTGGCAGATTTTCAAGTGGTTGTATGGAGTACTTTTTTTGGCCTCTGAGCCACCCCTAGGAATTGCCATAAAATCTCGTAATCCAAGTGATCAAAATGAGGGGGCCTTACTAGCCCAACGAGAGAGGCATTGCTCAGCTTAAAGCTTGGAAATACTTTGATACATGGGATGCCAGTGTTCAAGAGAAGAAATGAGCAATTAAAAGTTATATAAACCATCCCTAGACCCCAAACAACCCTATACCACTCAGACGCTCACTAACACGAGCGTCCCAGAGGCGTCTGTTGGGTGTCCAGGAGCAGCTCAGGGCTCTATAGCGGAGCAGCTCCTCCATTTCCATGGTTACCAGCTGCCGCGGCAACCTCAATGTATTCAATACGGTCCTTCACTGGTGGGTGTAACTCTAAGGAGTATAAAAGTGACTTAGGAAGTGCTTATTTTTTAACAACATGGGGGGGGGGGGGTCGGTGGATTTTCGCGCGAAATCTTTTTGGTCCCCCCCTCTCAGGCCGGCTGAAATTGAGCGCGGCTGACCACTTTGAGCTATAGTAACACGCGGGCCTTTTTCACTAAAAAGGGGTGCAATTTTTTTGGTCGCCCCCCTTCAAGGGATCCAATATTTTTTTGGTCCCCCCTAAATCCACCACCCCCCCCCTGTTGTTAAAAAATGACCACTCCCTTATTTAACAGAAAAATTGAAATGTTCAAATGGACATCCCTGTTTAGAGGTCCCTACAGGTTACTACAGGACTTGATAAACTTGAATTATTTTATCCCTGGGGAGAATCCTCATTATTGATTTCAAAGGGGGTTTCATTTGAAGCTGACCCTCCTTAATTAAGTGAAGTTTTATCTCTACAATTTGAGGGGTACAATCTGTAGGGTATCTGTATGTATACCAACAGGCAGGGATGCCAAGTCAACCCACCCACAAAATCGTTTTTTTTGGGTTTTTTTTACGGTATTTGGACCCCAAAATCATAACAATCTTTGCCTAAAATCGTAACAAAAATCGTAACAATAGTATGTCCTTTAAAAGGACTCATTTAGTGCAGTAAGCAGTTTCAAAAGAAGGGGATCCAATAGGTTTCTTCCCGTTTCTCTTTTTTCTACCCCTACAAGAGTTTTGGGCTTGGTTTAAAGTGGAGGGATTTATCCCACCCCACCCCCACGGAAGGTAGGGGCTAGGGCCTTTTTTGTATACACACTTCAAAAATTTCTAAAAATGGTAATTTGCCAGCAGAAATCGTAATGGTCGTAATTGGAGCCAAAATCGTAAAATTACGAAAAAATCGGAACACTTGGCATCCCTGCTGTAACAGGTATAGCTGACTCCACCAGGGTCTCCACCCTACAGGGTTGGGGTTGGGGTTACTACCCACCTCCAATGTTGAGCTCACAACTCCCCTTTATTCTATAGGAGTCCCCAGGAGACTTACACTATGACATGGGCCACTACAGAACAATGCTCCAAGGTTGCTGTATGTTAAACATCATACAGTGCTTCAACTCTCCCTGGGTCATACACAAAAAGTAATATATGTGCATACAACACAGGTCTCCAGTAGGTATAGCACTTGATGGTAACTGTAGGCCTACTAGTAGGTTGTAGTAAGGATCCAGGTATAGTACTCCAACATGTAGAGACTTGGGGTACCAGCAGGGGTATATACCCCCCCCCCCCCCCTCACTGCAAGGCTACTACCGGTACTGATAACCAGTGTACTGCATTCCAAATATCAAAGATAGTAAATACTAGGTTTATCCTGTGGGGGTATAACCTATACCCCATATACATATACTATAAACAGGGGTATATAGACTACCCCCTCACTGTAGGGTTATTTACTTACTACTGATATCCAGTGCATTACATTCCTAATACTATACGAAGTAAATAACAGTACCCACTTGTAGTACCCACTTGCTCGGTTACTATAGCAGTACTGGGGTACAACATATACCCCCGACACATATACTATAAGCATAGGTATATAGCCTAACCCTTCACTGTAGGGTTACTAATATACAGTGTAGAGTTCCAATTATATAGTATTAAACTAGCTTGACTGGCTTGCTTCCTACAGCACTGCCTCTTGAGCATAGGGCTAATAATATAGGTAGTAAATTCTGTATCTTCTACCCATGGCTTGGTTCCTTGGTGGGTAATGCCCAGGGTACTAGTAGATAGAAGTGAATACCGGGTACATCCTATACCCACTTGACTGGCTTGGTCCTTTTAGTACTGTAGTGTAGTGTACTATATATAATAGTAGTCCCAGTAAAGTGCTAATATTATAGGTAGTAAATGTTGTATCCTCTACCCATGGCTTGGTTCCTTGGTGGGTAATACCCAGTATACTAGTAGATAGTAGTAGATCAAGGTACATCCTCTACCCACTTGACTGGTCTGGTCCTTATAGCAGTAAGCCTACTGCCCAGTACCGACTCCCAATACTATACAGATAGTAAATACTGGGTGTATCCTATACCCACTTGACTGCTTTGGTTCCTACAGTAGTAGAAGTGCCCAGTGCATACTCCTAATATTCCAGGTTTTAAATACTGGGTGTATGCTCTACCCACTATGTTGGCTTGGTCCTTATAGTAGTGTAGTGTACTATATATAATAGTAGTCCCAGTAAAGTGCTAATAATATAGGTAGTAAATTCTGTATCCTCTACCCATGGCTTGCTTCCTTGGTGGATAATGCCCAGTATACTAGTAGATAGTAGTGAATCCTAGTACATCCTCTACCCACTTGACTGGTTACTGCCCAGTGCACTGCTCCTCCTCCAGTGGGTTTGTTGTGCCTGCCTCCAGCTGGTGGTGGTAGACTCAGTGCTATAGGTATAGTGTGAGTTCTAGGTAGTACATTCTGTGCGCTCTTCCATTAGACTAGCTTGGTTCCTTGGTTGATGATGCCCAGTATACTAGTATATACCGGTAGTAGTAGATCCTAGGCACATCCTCTACCCACTTGAGTGGTTTGGTTACTACAGTAGTAAGGCTACGTCCCAGTGCAGAATCCCAGTTCTACAGGTAGTAAATCCTTGGTGAATCCTCTACCCACTTGAGTGGTCTGGTTCCTATAAAAGTTCCCAGTGCACTTGTAATAGTTGTAAGGGGTATAAGCAGGGGTATATACCCTACCCTCTAGCTGTAGGCTTTACTACTGACACTACTGATATCCAGTGCTCTTCCTCCAGTGGGTTTGTTGTGCCTTTCTCCAGCTGGTGGTGGGTGTAGTAGCAGTAGACTCAGTGCTATAGGTATAGTGTGAGTTCTAGTACTGTAGGTGTAGCCGAGAGATGCTGGGGCATCCTACCCCCTGTTACCACTCCCCTGTACATACACCCACCTCACAACTCCTGCTACTCCTCCATACCTTCACCCAGTAGGTCTACTACTACTTGCTAGTATCTAGGACCCTGATGGTCTAGGTGTGTCCTTATAGTAACTCCCAGTAGTGCTGTAGGTAGGCAGTATGGGGTATGGGGTAGAAGCCCTGCACCACTCTTCTTCTCCACAAGTTACTTACTTCAGGTTCTCTCCAGGCACAGGTCTTAACACTTGTAACTCACTCTCCTAGCATAGACTTTGACTTGTATACTTCACAGTTGTGCCTCTATGCTAGCAGGAGGCTGTTTGGAGAGTGATGTTGTTGCTGCTGCTTCTTCTAGGAGGCTGCCTATAGACCTTCTCAGTGAGAAGCTGAATTTTCCAGGAGTACAAGTACCGTAGCGTCGCGATAAAGCGCTTGGTTTTGAAAGAGCCCCTGGGGTATAGGGCCCTCCAAATGCTTAAGCACTAAAACATGACCTTGAATAACCTTGAGTCGACCCGCTAAATTGAAGAGCGCCCCGGCGTTTATACAAAACGGTACATGTAGTAGTGCTGATATTGGTAACTTGGTTTCAACAGGCTTCTCATAGGATCATCTCAAATGCACACATAAAAAGCATAATGAAGGGGCCATCATTTAGTAAGAGGTGGGGTGGTGGAGATGAATTGGGGGTGGGGTGGGGAAGAGGAGTGGAAGTTCAAACCTCTGCTGGGAAGGGGGCAGGGGTTTAAGGGGGGCTAAGTTCACCCCTTTTCAGTAAAAAGTACCATTGGGATATTTTAAATCAAAGTAGAGTATGAATAATATGAACTCCTATACAGAGGACACATGAGGATTTAACTAATTTCACCCCTTTCAGTGAAAATGTGATACATGCACTCATTGTAGAGGTATGGAGGATTCGGACCCTTCTCTAGAGCTATCTGAGCAGGGATGCCAAGTTACCTCACCCCAAAATGGTATTTCTTACGATCTTTTGGCCCCAAAATCGTAATAATCTTTGGCTGAAATCATAACAAAAATCGTAAGAATAAAATGACATTTCTGAAGGGTCAGCATGATGAATTGAGGGATTCTAATGATCCATTAAGATCGTAATCATGCATGATTAATTGTTTGTTTGCTCCTCAATATGTAATATTATATTTGTAGATATGTTTGCTCGATGACCAACAAATTGTAGTTTTAGTCTACTTTTGTGTATTTGTAGTAGGCTACTTATCCCAGAGTATGATACACAAAAACACCCCAGAGATACTTGAAAATCGTAATTTGATATCCAAAATCGTAATGGGCGTAATAGGGGTCAAAAATCGTAAAAAATCATAACACTTGACATCCCTGTCTGAGTATTTCCCACCCCCCCCCCCCTTGTTGCTAGTAGTGGATACTCCCTAATGCCAGGTTATACACAAAGGCCCAGTGTCATGGGTGTCCTATGTCTCATGCACTGCAGGAACTTGGTGTCATTGTAGCAAGGTTACCCTACTGTCTGTATCCTGCCCCTTAACTATTTGATAACAACCCTGGCGCTTCAACAAAAACAGGCGCTTAAACAAGAGAGGCGCCAAAACAAGGCAGACGCTGAAACAGGACAGGCACTTGAACAAGATGGGCGCTTAAAAAGACAGGCGCTTAAAAGCGATGGTACGGTATGTTAGTCTCCAAAAAAAATGTTGTGTTAAAATCTTAGGATTACGGTCTAATTGTGAGATAGGAAATTCACATCAATTCCTACATCAGTAGTACCGTGGGAGTAGCATTTCACAGGGAGATCATGTAGGGGTATTATCCCTGTTTCTTGCTACACAGGTCTTTAACATAGAGCAGGCTGCTGTGAGCATGGAGTAAAACTGTGTGTGGGAGGGGGGGGGGAGGTTGTGATAACTACTGCACACCCTGGAGGAGTTTACTCCTGCATCTCCAACCTCCACCTGGCTCTCTCCTAACCCTTTAACCCTTTAAGGACGGCATGATACCTTAATGCATCATGCCCTTGGTCCTCATGATGCATGAATGCAGCCCTGGCGAGTAACTCGCCAGCACTGCATTCAAGCATCATGCCGACACTACAGGATTGAGACACTCACGAAGGGTCGGCATGATGCACCAATGTAGCCTCGGCGAGTTACTCGCCGGGGCTGCATTGGTGCATCATGACGACAAATGTCATCTTTTAGCGACATGATGCACTAATGCTGCACCAGTGATCAACTTGCTGGCATCGCATCATGCCGGCCCTTTTATGTGGTTCAACGCAATAGAGTCGGTATGATGTGTGAATGCAGCTCTGGTGAGTTACTCGCCAGGGCTGCATTGATGCATTGATGCATCATGCTGACCAATGATGGGTGCATTAAAGCGCTATGCTCCCCTTAAAGGGTTAACATGTCGTAACACCCATCTGGATGTAGCATGGAAGATCAACCCTTCGAACTATCCCCACGCCAATCTCCACACCACTTCCACCTACAGTCAACCTGGTGCCAGCTTGGGGTGCAGAGAATTCCCACTTTTCGCGAGTTACACCGTTACCGACTCGAGTGCTGCCCTCTGGTGTCTGTACACCAGTACTACTATTACTACCGAGTACCGTAAACATTGATATCTTTGCTGGTGTAAATTTTCGCGGATTTGCTATAGAGTACAATTCCGCGCGGATCTAAATTCGCAGATTTTGAAATATGGCAGTCATACTACTGCATTGGGTTATTTTAAGTGCTGTACTTACTTTTACGTGCTTTTTTACAAATCGGTGAAAATATGTACAGCGCAAAAATATCTACGTTTGCAGTATTACTACTGAGTCCTCCTCCCCCCTGCCCCTCTGCCACCCCAAGGTCGCTGCAGTCGGGGTGACCGCCACACATCATCATACAGTGTTAAGTCTTGTCTATAACCCGCGGGTTATACAGGAATCAGACACCCAGTGCAGGTTATACACACAAATGTTAAGTTGGGAGTTATAAGGAAGGTATTTATTTCATTTTATTCTATATATGAATTTATTTTAGGGAATCCAGAACTATAGAAAACAATGTGATTTATCACAATAATAGTTCAGGAATTTATAACAAATTTTTATTTTTATTTTTTTTTGGGTGGGAGGGGGGGGGGATTTATAGAGCAGAATCCTTGCTGGTTGCCTATATGAGAGCTGCATACAGGGAGATGAGATGTTGCCAGGGTAAAGTAGCACTTCCGGTTTGCTGCCCCTCTGGTGGCGAACCTGTGAACTGCCCTGATAAGAACCGACAGCTCCCTGCTCAGTCTCCAAGCACAGTCTTGGTAGGCAACATCAGCTTGGAGCTTGGGTCTGAAACACTTGGGTTGGCTCCACCATGCCTTGATTTACTTGCCATGGCTCACTGGCAGGTGCTATGCGAAGGCACGGAAAATATTTTCTAGAGGCGTATCACAAGGCATTCACCTACGCCTCGTATGATACACGCGACACCCAACTCGTGAGAAACCTTGGTCAGATTGTAATGGACAAAAAAATATTTTTCGCTTGCTCAGACATTTTTTGAAAAAAGCACGTGCCATCCATGTTTTTGTTTGGCTTGAAGCGGGTGGGAAGTAAACACCAAATTATGGAAAGGTGTCGAACTGTCGGTTTTCGCAAATCGAAAGACTTGATCCTGCTCCTCTGGAGATGGAAGTCAATGACCTCTGTACATCTGTACTTCCCTCCCTACCTAAACCTGCTGCCTCCTACTTGGCCTTACATTGTTACAAACAAGCAAACACTGAGGTAGGAAAAAACATGAAGGAAAAACCCGTGATGTACAAGGAGATGAGTGGACACAAGTGGGTCAGGTCTGGGTAAACCGCCCAGCAGCAACCACTAGACATTAAGTCGGGCACTACTCTTTAAGATAGGTAAAAACACCAGTTTATCATCAGGAATTACCATTTAATATGCTGTAGGGCTTGTGGAATTGGCATATGGTGGAATAGGTATCCATGTATTCTATCCATCCTAACCACTACCCGCAGATCTTACTGCACGTCCAGCAACAGTCAGACTGCAGTCGGGACAGGTACTCAGCCATGCAATGGGGTCGGAATGTTGCATGAATGCAGCACTGGCGAGTTACTCGCCAAGGGTACATTCATGCATAGTGACATAGTGGATTTAAGAAATACGCTAGGGTTAATAGTGTAGCTCCCCAGAGATGCCACCCAGTCGTCAACAAAATGTAGGAAATTTTACAATTTTCGTTAATTTTCTGAAGGAAATTAACATCATTCAATACAGAAATTAGAAATTCCTGCAAATGTAGCAAAGTTGCATGTCTGCTGCTTACCTAGCAGACAGTAGGTGGTTGGGTGTTGGGCGGTTTACCCTCACCCTGCTACAGCCACACAGCACTAACTGGGCTGAGAAATGTGCCGCTGATGACGGCCGGGGGGGGGGGGGGGGGGGGGGCTCATTTAGTAGCAACATGGGGGGGGGGGGTTCATTTAGTATTAACATGGGGGGGGGGGCTCATTTAGTAGCAACGTGGGGGGGAGGGGGAGGGGAGGGGGAGTTTAAAAGGCAACTCAAAACGGTTCGATCTGGACAAATCAGACATATTTAATCGTCTGGACGATTTTGCCCGCTTGTCAGCAGTGGCCTTAAGAGGGGGGTGGGGGAGCTGCAGATCATGCATTAAAGAAATTGACCCAGCCATAATCCATGTTGTTCTAGCAGAGCAGTGACTTTTTTTGTGACCACCCCTCCCCCCACAACCCCCACAACCCGCCCTTCTCCCCGGTTGTTAAATAATGACCACTCCCTAAGGTTATAGAATGGAGAGTCTTGGGGGTAGACGAGAGTGAGAGAGAGAGAGAAGAGAGAGCAAGATGTCTAAGGAGGAGGGGAATGAAAGCAGGGAGGTTTGGACTTGTTGGCCTGGACATTCTTAAAGAAAGAATTTAACTTTATTGTTCATAACAGGATATCTCCCATCTTTGACCTCAACCAGGAAATGCCCAGGTATCGTGGTCGCCTGTCTGTGCTCCGTCCATGCTTCAGTACAGCGGCTGGAGAGCAGGGTCCCAGTGTACAGTGTAGGGTCAGGGTTGTAGTTCTCCTATCCTGAGAGTGGTGGCGCCACTGAGTGGTAACTGTGGTGCCTGTGGTTCCTACCAGCTATACCAGGGGGAGCCACCAGCTAAGGAACTCTGATAATGTCCTTCATACTAGGTTAAGGTACATGTATATAAGACTATCAGAGTTGATATTTTACATGTAACGATTGATTGATTGAGTTTTTTTAACGTTCAGATGTACATCGAGTACCTCACGGGACATATCTCAAGTTGGCAACAAGTCAGCCACAAATAGTGGTAGTCTGCCTCACAGTAGTAGGACAGATATTTCTGCTGCTTGCTCAATACAGCAGTCTATGGATGATCGAATCTATGAAATGAATGACCGCATCTATGAGATGAGGGACAAAACGGCTACCGGAGCACGCCCCCTACTCTTTTCGAAGGATAGTAACAATTCTGTAATTCAATATCTATATCTCTAACTCTTAAAAGACAGCGTTCTGCCTCATACGGCAAGGCATGTTAATTTGTTCTCATTCGTGCATCATGCCCCTTTAGGAGAGTATCAACAAGCATGATGCATTCAGAATGCATCACCGATGAGATACTGCATTTATAGAAAAGGGCACAGTATGTCCTGATTGAACTACATACATGATAGTCCTAATCTTACATGAATTGATTTAAATAATCATTTGAATATTGACAACACTAAACCTCCCTGGTCCTGACTACTTAGGGAGTGATCATTTTTATCAACAGGGGGGGGGGATAAAAGATTTGGACCCCTTGAGCAGGGGGGGGGGGCAAAGAAATTTGGACCCCTCTTGGGGGGGGTCAAGATAATTTAACCTGTTTTGAGCCAAAAAGCCCGCACTTTACTATGCTTCAAAGGGCCCGCGCGAGAGCCGATTTTCGGCCGTAAGGGGGGGGGGGGGTAAAAAATTTCACACGCTCCGCGCGGAAACCCATCACCCGCCCCCCCTGTTGTTAATAAATGATCACTCCCTTAAATAGTAGGTTTTGTCCACGGTTAGTGGGTCGTTCGACATCCCCGGGACGACATCACATTGACTGCACCAATTCGTACAGCAGATCCATCAATTGCTAACTACCCCCATTATAACCATTTCCCCTCCCTACTAGCCCTAAATGGCTTTCACTGATATATGACTCAGTAGTCATACCCCCCTCACCCCATACCACCCTTTACATACTTAACCCTAAAGGGACAGCACAATGATTTAATGCACTATGCCCTTGGTCATAATGCATGGATGCAGACCTGGGGAGTAACTCACCAGTGCTGCATCCATGCTGACTCTACGGGGTTTATGCAATCCCGAAGGGTCAGCATGCAAGAAAAGGCATTGTAAATCGAAGATTCATGACAAGGAATGTCGCTTAAAGGAAAATTGTCGTTTTATATGGAGAGCTCTCGGCCTGAAGGAGGGACCTGAGGGAACTGTGTCACCGGTATAGTTTATATCAGCCCTTTAAGGACGGCATGTCGCTAAAATATGATGTTTGTCATCATTTTGCACCAATGCAGCCCTGGCGAGTAACTCACCGGTGCTGCATTGTTGCATCATACCGACCCTTCAGGAATCTCTCAACCCCATAGGGTCGATATGATGCTTGAATGCAGCACTGGCGAGTTACTCGCCAGGGCTGCATTCATGTATCATGATGACCAAGGGCATGATGCATTAATGCACGATGCCGTCCTTACAGGATTAATCCCATCCCGGTCACGGTTGACATGGTTACAGGCTCTGGTAATTGCCATGGCAACAGGAGACCTCACCGACTTGTACGTCACCCACATGTGACGTAGTCCGTGACGGGATTAGACTGACCTGGTTTACGCTCATTTACAACACACTGCGTCTCTCAGCTGCTGCACTGATATTCCTAGGCTCCCTATACGCCCAACCTCTCAGTCACTAGTGCCTAACCTAGTTATTCATTTTTTGGCTCCCTATATGACCAACCTAGATTAGTTATTATTGTCAGGTTGGTCACTACTGACCAACCCACCTTAGTCTTTTTAGTTCCAGGGGGAGCCACTAAGTGGTCATTACAGGTGGCCCCAACTAGTGGTATACAAATACTACACACAAATGATGGACCTAGGTTAGCCAGTACTGACTGACCCCTTGGTCATTTTTGAATATAACTTTGCCATTGTGAGTAACACTCATATGACCAACCTAGGTTAGTCTGTACTGACTAACCCTTTCAACCTATGGATTTTCAGTGTGGCAAGACTCAACTTAACTCTAAGTTAGATTAATTCATATCATATTTTCTTATATTTAGTACAATTTATATCATATTAGAACTCTCAGATTTTGGCAAGAAAGCGCTAAGGAAATTGCAGATCTCTCAGCCATTGCTGTACATCTCTAAGCTGTTGGCAAGACTGAACTTAAGTTTAATTTAGATTAATCAACATCATATCAGCTTTCTAAGCCGATATATGAGATGCTGGAAAAAAAAGTCTATAGTAGCTCTCTAAACCATTGCTGTATATACATATCTCAGCTGCTGGCAAGACTCAACTTAAGTCTAAGTTAGATTAATTCCTATCATATGAGATTTCTTAGGTGTCGGCAAGAATGCGCTGAAGTATAAACCATGGCTGTATATGACTCAGTTGTTGACTGTTCTTAAATTCAACTTAGATTAATCCACATCATATCAGATTTCTAAGCTGGTATATGAGATCGCTCAGATGTTGGAAAAAAAAGTCTATGGTAGATCTCTAAACCATTGCTGTATATATCTCTCTTAGCTGTTGGCAAGACTCAACTATTAAAAGTCTAATTCAAATTAATTCATATCATATCAGATCTCTCGATTTTGATAAGAATACGCTAAAGTCTGGTAGATCTCAAAGCCATTGCTGTATAGCTCTTAGATGTTGCCTAGACCAAACTTAGGTCTAATTCATTTGAGATCTCTAAGCTGCTGGCAATAACTCGCCATACCCTGTGGTAGATCTCTGAGCCAATTCTATACAACATGTACATCTCTCAGATGCTGACAAGAGGTGGATTTACACCAAAGTAGATCTCTCATCTGTTGGCAAGACTGAGCATGTGTCCATAGTAAGCCATCTGTCATCCCTTGTACATGTATCAGAAACTGCATTAAATGCTAGAGTAAACCCGTTTACTGGTTCCAACCTACCAGCAGGGATTGCCCAAACCCAGCAAAATCCAAGTTCAGGGTCATGGTTTACCAGAGCCTTCTTTGGCAAGATTTGGGAATGAGATTAGCACAAAATATGTACCCTGATTATAGCATTATGGGTGTCTCAGCTGAGAGGGGGGGCAGCTTGAGGGGGGGGGGGCAGGTGAAGAAGCGGCGGAGTGGCAGGTGAAGAAGCGGCGGGGGATGACTGTGTTACACTAAGACAGTCACATTGTATGAACAAAAAACATGATCACATGATCTGTACCCAAGTCATGTGACCATATCAAATCCTCTTTAACCCTTTAAGGACAACATGATGCATCAAGGTTCATGTGTCATGATGCAGTAAGGCTCTGCATGAATGCAGCCCTGGCGAGTAACTCGCCAGTGCTGCATTCAAGCATCATGCCGATCCAATGGGGTTCAGACACTCCCAAAGGGTCTGTATTGGTGCATCATGACAACTAATGTCATCTTTTAGCAATATCCGTCCTTAAAGGGTTCAAGCACCATGCAGCCCTTAAAGGGTTAATACAATGGGATAAACTGGTGGCCTTGATATTCACCTCCAGTGCCATACCTCACTCTCCAACCACATCTCCCTCTATACCTACAGGCTCGGGTCAGATAGACCAAACCTGTGGAGTGAGAGTGAGTCTCACCTAGATCCCCAGCTGAGAGGGGACCCAGCCCTAGTTCCTCTTTCACCCATCAGGGGGGTGAGTGCCAGCGTTTAAACCGCATCTCACGTAAAACCCACACCCCGACTTTGAGAGAACCCTATAACCTGCACCATAGGTCTGAAAATTGTGATTTTAGTACTGTACTATACTGGCAGAAAACCTTCATACTACCCGCACCTAGACTTTGCGAATATTGTAGAACCCGCACTGTTCATGTGTAACCCGCGGGTTATATGCAGGAATTTACGGTACCGTAAAACCTAGGTGTGGTTTATATGCAAGACTAGGTGTGGTTTATATGCAAGTCTATAGATATATACCACAGCACTAAAGGTGCAATAATCACAACCACTGTGCGGCCTATATGATCTGTCCAAATTAGGGGTGTGGCCTTTACATGAGGTAGGCTTATCTGCAAAGTTTTACAGTAGAGGCTTTAACAGTGATAAAAGTATAGATGGGCTGGTCCAATTGATCGACTCATCTGTAACAATGTAAAAGCACTGTGTGCGGCTGAAGTCTTCTGGATCGAGTTGGGATGATCAAACATGTTTGATATTCCCTGATCTGTTCAGGCCCATCTGCAGTGCCTTAGGCCAAATAAAAAAAAGGTTTGTTTCAGGTAACATGGGAAGAAACTCTAGGGTCGGTAGGTCGGATATTTTTATTTTTATTGTTACTTTATTTTTTTTTACTTCCCCTCTAAAATTGACCCAAAAAAGTGTAAAAATGGGAAGATTTTTTCAAAATTTTTGTAAACCCAGAATTGACCTAAAAGAAAGTGTAAACATATAAAAATTTCTTCAAAATTGAATAAAAAAACTTGGGTCGGCCCTATTTAGATAGGGTCGGTCGGGTGACCTGAAACAAACCTCTTTTTTTTGGCCTTAAGGCTTGATGTGCATTAGTGTCTTCATGATGCACCAATACAACGACAAAGGATGCAGCATATTAAAGCACTATGTTACATACCCCTTAAAGGGTAAAACTAGCCCCCAAGCTGATCACATCTCGCTGGTATTGACTACCTGTACAGAGATTGTCACCCCAAGTTTCAGGGGTTTCAGGTGACCATCACAGGTTTATCACGGCGAGGCTCTACCCCTGCATAGTGAGGACACGTCGTTGGGGTAGGGGGAGTGAGGGCAGGTGAGGGGGTAAAAGCGCTAGGGTAGGGGGGGGGGCAGGTGTGGGGAGGGGAGAGGTGAGGGGAGGTGAGGGGTAGAGGGTTATTACATTACTCTCTAACCTAGATACACCCATACATGATACCCTGACCCCATGTCAAGTCCTCACCCTGCACATCAACCTTGTACATCACCTGTCAGTTCTAGACAGTCCTGAATATTGGTTTTGGAGTTAACATTATTGAGCCCTGGGGAAGGTAGGGGGGTGGCCTTTGGTTTAAATCATCAAATATTTCATAATCAGACTCATCCTTTCAAAGATGACATGACCTTTAAAGCTGCACGTTCATTTTAACTCACCAGGGCTGAGTAAGATAGTGCTTAGTCTCACACAAACTGTACAGGTTCAAAATCTATGACCGGCTGACTCTTTTTAGCATGGTCTACAACCACTATAAAGGGGTGGTGATTTCTTCCAGTTTTATAGAGGTATGCCGCCATAAGGGGTGTTTTTCAGTAGACATGCTCATAGACGTCAGCCAGTCATAGATGTCAGCTGACAGTAGACATCATCCAGTCATAGATTTTGAACCTGTATCGATTTGGTGAGACTGTGGTAGATCTCTGAGCCAATGCTATACAACATGTACATCTCTCAGATGCTGGCAAATGGTGGATTTACACCAAAGTAGATGTCTCATCTGATGGCAAGACTGAGCATGTGTCCATAGTAAGCCATCTATAATCCCTTGTACATGTATCAGAAACTGCATTAAATGCTTTTGAGATCTGACTCGATTTGGTGAGATCTGACTCCAGTACTTATTGTAACGACTAGCCTGATCTTAGTGTGCATGGTTCAGGTTGTGACAGCCCAGTATGAGGCCTACTACCACAGACACATATAGACTATATAGGTCAGAAGGCATGTATCCTCACCTAACCACAAGTACTGACATAATAAGATACTATAAGTGTCTTTATAGGCCTACATGAATAAGCCATCTTTAGGAAATTTACAAAGAGCCTGGGGGGTGATAGATATCTGTATAGATGAGACGACAGTGTATTGCTCCCTCCTCCTTTATCTAAGCATATCGGTTGCACATGATTCCCTTAGTCCTCACGTTAAACTTACTCTTCCCTAAAACTTTTGTAACTACATACAAATGAAACCCTATTTACAAAATGGCTTAAAATAGTTTTTTCCTTCATAAGAAAAGTTATGTTTTATTACTTACTTCAAATCTTTCACTGATACCAGTAACTTGACTCTAGTTAAAACATCCCTATATAGGCCGTAAAATGGCTGATCTTTTTACCTTTTACCTGTTCTAAGTTGCCTTCTATCTATTACATTTTATCGTCTCACCACGGGATATCGATGCATAGTAATCCCATCTTCGACAGTGCATATCTCAAGAAGGAAGTTTTTGCTCAGATTTTAAAGATACTGCGGACTCTAAATGTCCATCATAAATTGTCGATGACTTTCTACAGAGACTTTAGAGCGTCACAGAGTGTTTATAGCGACAATAAATTGTAGATAACTCTTTCCGAAGCTCCTCGACACGACCCAAATGTAAAGCTTTTAGGCCGCTCAGTCAATATTTCATCCCCTTGACCTCGGTGCATCCGCTGTTTTATCTTGGGAGATAATATTGATTTAAATGTAAAAATGTCCATACAATGATAAGAGAGATGGTGTTAGATAAGGCTGCACATATTGTATTCTCATGTACCTTAGCATGGTGATTTAGGTATGTTGGTCCTGTGTTATCAAAGCAGTTATTTTTATGACTGTTATTGTTTTCTGA
Organism: Harmothoe impar; assembly: GCA_947462335.1. Classification (NCBI taxonomy): domain Eukaryota; kingdom Metazoa; phylum Annelida; class Polychaeta; order Phyllodocida; family Polynoidae; genus Harmothoe; species Harmothoe impar. The sequence goes on from OX381717.1 coordinate 18,163,695, forward strand.
AAAGTCAAACCATTTAGTATCACACAAAGCACAACACAATGTCTCAAATCTAGTAAAAATGTTCTTAGGCCACTCCAAAGTATTAAGTATAGCTATGGATTTCCTGAGCACTGTCTTGAGAATGTAATTTGTTTTCTTTAGTACTGTAAACGTATGTTATTTCGCGCTGTACTTATTTTCGCGATTTTCGCGATTTTTAAAATCGCGAAAATATGTACAGAGCGAAAATTTATCCAGTGTAGCTATATAACTACTATACTGCGAAATCGCGAATTTTAATCTGCGCGAAATTGTACTTTATTGCCAAATCGCGAAAATATTCATGCGCGAAAATACATACGTTTACAGTAATCAAAATGTGTAACGTATCTTATCTTTTGATTCTTAGTATTTTTTTTAAGTCAACTTTTTCAAATAAAAAATGGACCAGAATTCTTTTTTCTTCAATTTTTTTTTTTTTAATTTTTAGGAAAATCTACAATGCAACTTTAAAGTTTGGAGTGGCCTTAGTTTTCAATATCAAAAAGTAGTAAGACAGAGCAGTAGGTAAAGCGAGGTTGCTTGGCGTGATTGTATTAACGAGGGCGCATTATTAGTTGCAATCAGCTGACTCGCGCCTAAACACTTACTTCATAAACTGTGCAAACTGCGCCATCCGCGACTCATTCTCCTTATCTTTCTTCTTCAGCTTCTTTGACTTTCGAGTCTCCGATTCCCGTCTCTTCAACTCTTTCCGTGATAATTCCTTCCGCGGTTCACTCTTAGTCGGGATCATTGCCGGATGCTGCGGAGGTCGACTCGCGGTCTGAGTCCGCGGCGGGGGTGGCACCGGAGTCTGCATGGTCAGTCGAGCTGGGGGTGGCACCGAAGTTTTCCGCTCGCGATAGGAAGCACGAGTAGCGTCAGATCGCGTGGGATCCTCCGGCGCGTGAACCATTTCGTGAATCTCGGTTTCTATTTGCCGCATCATCTGGCGGTAATACCGCTGTGCCTCGGGCTCCTTGGGCATCGGTCTGAACGGGTACTTTTTGCTGATAACCCTCAACAACTGACGACTATATCCATGGTACTCCGGTACTGCAGGCGGCAGCTGCTCCAGGGTCGATACCGGTTTCTCTTTATTCTCCGACAGTGTGGCGGCATTAACCGTATTGGGTGGAGGACTGGTAGGGAGAGGCGGTGGTTCTGAATCGTCCTCATCCCCAGCATCAACAACTTTGTCGGTTTCCGGTGTTTTGACTTCCGTCTGGTCCTCTTCGATTATTACATCCAGCTTCTTGGGCTTAGCCTCAGCAGTGACCTCAGATGGCACCGGGGATCCTTCGCCGACCACTTTATCTTTCGTCTCCTTTTCACTGTTCTCGTCTTTATCCTCACTGATCGTCTCGAACACGAATTGTTCCTGCTTGAAAGTAACCTCGGCTGACATGATTTGTGTCTCCTGAACTACTTCAGCTTCCTTCTCTACTGCCTCTGATACCTTCTCCTCACTAGCCTCAGGTACCTTTTCTGGTACTGCTGGTTCCTCTACTAGTTTAGCCACCACTACCACCTCAGCACTTCCATCCTCCTCTTTGGATGATGATTCCTTAGTCTCAGCTACCTCATCCCTCACTGCCTCCACTACTACAACTGCTTCAGTTGGTGGAGAACTCTCAGGAGGAACTGCCTCTGCTGACTTGACTATTTCATCATCAGGGGCAACATCTGTGAGTTCGGGGAGGCTCTCAGTGTTAATTACACTCTCGGTAATTGCGCAGTCTGAGACCTGAGTGTTCAGAACACGGATGGTTTCAATATCAGAATCATCGTTAAGGCAAGGCTCGGAGACAGTGGGCTCAGGAGGATGTTGGTTGTGGACTGTAGGAGCCTCTGAGTCAGCAGCCGGGTCCTTAGCCTTGGTCTCAGACTCATCCTGGTCAGTTTTGTCCTTGATATGAACAACAATATCATCATCATCCTCATCATCATCATTCTCATCATCAGCCTGATTCAAAGATATACTTTCTACAACATGTTCAACCTTCTCAGCGACAGTTAAGTCCTGGGCAGTTTCAGCCGCAGCTTCAGAAGCACCGTCGCTTGCAGGAATCTCTCCTACATTCTCCACCACAGTTTTGTCATCAGATGATTTGGCAGAAATATTCGCTGATTCACTCACATCCCCATCTACTTGACTATCCTCTGCTATCACATTCGCTGTATTGTCAGCTGAAGTTTCCTCAACTGCAGCCGCTTCCACTACTATCAATGGCGCGGCAACTACAGTATCATCAACATCAGCAGTTTTGTCCAGTTGAGAGACACTATCAGTAGATTCTCCAACAAGGGGTATGGTTTCTTGCGGAACATTGTTGACTTGGTCAACTTCATCCTCCCCTTTCACCTTATCCTGATCATCAGGAGACTGGTCAGCTTTGATACTGGCCTCCAGATTTTGACTTAGTTCTGGCTCAATGACTTCAACAACTATGGCTTCGTGGACTAATTCAGATTTTGCGTTGTTCATTTGTGCATCATCATTCTCTACGTTATCCTCTTTTTCAGCTACTGGCTGAGGTCCCTGTTCAGTACTAAGTTCCTGAGGGGCCTCATGGTCAGTATCAGGAGCTTTATCATTGGTTGCCTGGATGTCATCTGACACGTCTACAGAAGATAATGCTTTACCTGTAACGGTCTCTTCAGAATCATCCAGAATGACTTGCTCAGCAGTTTTTACCATGTCTTTTTCAGCAGTTTTTACCATGTCTTCCTCAGCAGTTTCTACAATGTCTTTCTTGCTAGATTCTACCACACTGTCTTTCTCCATACCTTCTATGAGGTCCATTTCAGCATTTTCTCGCTTTTCCTTTTCACTAGATTCTATCAAGTCTTTCTCACTAGCTTCTACCTCCTCTTTTTCAGTAGCTTCTACTGTGTCTTTCTCAGTACTTTCTGATGAGGGTTGTTCACTAGGTTTGACATGGTCTTCTTCACTACCATCCACTTTGTCTTTCTCACTAGATTCCACTTGATCCTTTTCACTAGCTTCCAATTCCTCTTTCTCACGGACATTTTCGAGCACCAAATTTCCTGTTTCTGGTTCTTCCACACTGGTTTCACTAGCAGATATTTTGGCCACCTCATCGGGTTGGCTGCTATTCTCCACCAGAACTTTCAGAGTCTCAGCCGTTTCTTCCGGAGTGCTACCATCCAGGGGTTGCTCCTGTTTAGACGTGTCTGCGTCTGGCACTATTAGAACCTGCTCATTGTTTAGAGCCTCCGGTTCATCTTTAGATGTGGTGGTAGGTGTTAATGGCTCGTCCTCGGTTAGTGTCGGGGACAACGGTTCGTTCTCAGTTTGTGTTGGAGTTAATGGTTCATCCTCCGTCTGCGTTTGGGTTATGGGTTCATCATGTGCATCAGCAAACAGGTCGACCATTGTTTCATCTGCATTGATGACCTTGTCTATCAGCTCCGGGGTGATATGCTGAATGATCTCATCCTCAGACGAGGAATCATACTTAGTTTCAGGCACTTTTTTCTTCTCCTCATCCTCTGAGCCAGTTGATTCATCATCACTGGAATCAGATGAGTCAGAATATACATCGCGTTTGACTTTCATCGTTGCTGTGTCGTATTCACCTCCGGAACTAACTGACTCTCTTGATACTTTCCGTTCCTTCTCGAGGCTGCCCTCGTCGCTGTCGTCATCGTCAACACCAAACTGCTGCTGCATCTCCAGCAGAATCCGCGACATTTCATCTCGAGCGGCGGACTTCGCCGGATCATCGCTCTGGAGGTCTTTGAAGAAGGACTGCTGGAATTCATCATCATCTGAGTCGTCGTCGAGATCGGTGACAGGTTCTGAGCGAGGTTCAGACCGAGCAATCTCATGTAGATGCGGGTAATCCTCTGCATTGACAATCATGTCAGCGTCGTCGAGATGTGAGAACATGGCCATGTGTCCCGCCGGTGGTGGAGACAGTATGGGAGGTGGTGTCGGAGATTTGGAAATCGATTCTGCATCTCCAAGTTCAGCAGATTTCTTACGAGCTGATAGTTCTAGCTCATCCACAGCCGTCTCTTGGAGACAATCTAGGAGATCGTCGATACTAACTGGGCGACTGCGAGAAAGTGGGGTACCAACAGGTGTGTAATCATTAGCGGAGCCTGAGAAGACCTCATCTTCACTATCATCACTGTTACCATCAGAATGCTGCTCTACATTATCCCCTGTAGTCCCCGCCTTGGGAGCTATCGGGACCTCCATGGCTGGATCACAGTCAGCTTGTATCACTGAGGCATCTGATTGCACTTCCACTGTATCGCTAAACTCCAGGTCATCCGCTGACCCGGAGTTATCATTGAGAGCCGCATCCACTGTATTATTACCACCACTGTTAGCCACTGCTTCATCTACTTTATTGTCTGATGCTTTGACTACTCCAGGTTCCTCCCGGTGAGTTGACACATCATCCGAGCTGGATTGAATGTTCTGTACATCCTCGGTGCTGCTACTAGTCTGTGGGCAGGACTCCATGCTATCACTATGTAACATGGGTGTCTCTGTATTATTCTCCATATCCATTGAGACAGCCTTAGCACCAGTAGTTAGTGTATCCTCTATATTATTATCCACTGTATTCACTGCGTCTAGTTCATCACTGTCATCTATACTGTCTCTGTCTTCACTTAGACCATCGTCGTCAGACTTTGAGGTCCATTCCTGCCACCGTGCGGCTTCCTCGTCCAGTCCCGGTGAGTAAGGGCCGGGTGAGTAAGGCGAGCCCTCGGCCACATCAGAGAGGTGGTCAGAGTCGCTGTAGGACGAGGCGCTGACACGACCTCTGTCCTGGTGACCGGCTGACAGTAGATTGGGGTCGGGTGGCACCTGGGGGTTGGGGTGGGTGTGACTCCGAGACCGGGAACCGGCCGTGGGCGGGCTGTAGTCGGCCTCAGCCTGTGCCTCGAGTTCCCCAAATGCTCGCCGCTCGTACGACGTCAACACAGCATCCACTGAGAGGAGAGAGACGTTGTCGAGGGCACGGCTGTGACGGTTACTGCCCAGGCTGGATACGTCAGACGTTGAGGATGCTCGGGAACCGTGACGGTCCAGGTGAGCATTCTGGGCATTCCCCATGGTTTCACTCTCCACAGTTTGACATTGGTTTCACTTTCAGTTCCACATTGGGTATAAGTGTCACAATGCTTTCAATGTCACTTGAGAACTGATATAATAGCTACAACGCTAACATGAGTCCAACATTGCTGTAGCGTCTCGTTGTTTTTCAGCTTCCTCGTCACCAAACTTACTCCACGGCTAAAAAGGGGGTCTGGAGTAAAAACATGCAACAGAGGTTTCAATGCATGCAGTCAAACACAACAGTCTAATTCAAATCTAAACTCAAGCTGGCCGCTCTAATCACTGACTAATGAATCATCACTGACATTTGCTGTTTCTGGGATGGCCGCCGGGACTACTTTCTGCCGTACCCTATGTATGGGTGCGTATGAATACCAACCTCAGAAGCGCTTGAGTCGTTAGTGAGTGATAGAGTTGGGACCAGCTTGATGTTAACTACTGGTATATAACTGAATTTTAACACAACATGCTTTGATTAAAACTTTGTGTCAGATACCATTCTCCACTGGGATGAAAGTACTTACCCTTTAATTGTTTATTTTAACTTTTTTAGTTCTATTTTTAATACTGGTATTATTTATCACTGTTTTAAAATGATTGGATGTAATGATTTATCTATCATTCTTTTTTTATCTCATTTTCCCTTTGGTGTTCAATTTATGACCCTAGAAACTATTCCTCTTAGTTTATAAGGTATATCACATAAATCAATCAACTTTTAGCCATTCCACCCCATTTGGTCTTTCATCATAAATTTATACTTATTTTGTGTTATTTTTGAGCATGTGCACACTTGTGCCTCTATCTAAGTGGATTGTTGTATTGCGAGTAAGCCAACAAAGATATGGTATGACCACATAATTATGGTCAACTAAGCTACAAACAGAAATATTACATTATATGGATAAAATTGTAAGAATTGTTATCATGGATATAACACAACTGGACTGTTCAAAGTCCAACCTGCATCCAGTCATCATATATCAGACTGCCTAAATAGTCAAAGTGACTCTCACATCATTTGTGTAACATTTTGTTACATTGTTCAACCAAAAGACTATACTTCTCTACAAAAAGGACAATATGCTGACTACTCTTCATGCATGCATCAAATAGTCTCATTGAATTGTCATGGAAGTTCATATTTTTTCTTCAGTTGCAAATGAAAACATTACTCGGCTTGTAACCATGTAATACTTTGTAATAAAAGAGTCTCGTTTAGAGCTCACTGAAACGAAAAAAACACTGGAACATTTTCCTGTATATCTATTAAGTATGACATATTTATTAGTCAATCCATCCTTGAAGGATTAAATTGACATGGTATTATGTTCATTATGTATACATGGATTTAACATCCGAGAATGTCTGCCCCTACCTACTGGTATGCTTCAATCTGTGGAGTCTATCGACCGGTATATCATACGTTTTGTGCATTTATAGCTGAATAGCACGCGGCTGTCACAATAACATTGATTTGTTGTTTCAGATAAGACTTCAAAGGCTCTGCTGGTCGTACTTATTGATTGACCCTTTAAGGGCCGCATAGTGCTTTAATGTGCGGTGCCGTTTGTCGGCATGATGCGTAAATGCAGCCCTAGCGAGTGTATCGCCGGGGTGGCATTTATGCATCGCGCCGACCGGACGAGGTTGATACACTCCCGATGAGTCGTCATGATGCATGATTGCCACCCTGGGGCGTTTGACTCGCCACAGCTGCATTCATGTATCATAACGACTATGGGAATAGTGCATTAAAGCACTGTGCAGCCTTGTAAGGGGATGTGAGTGATTGTACATGTTTGGCTGTTCATATCACAATAAATCATGCATCACGAGAGTCCTACCCGGGGGGAGTGGCCAACATGGATGATGACAGACCAAGTACCATGTCTAACACGGGCTGCCTACACAACAGACTCAGGGCCACATCTAATGCAGATTAGGGCGTTTCTGTAAAGACCTCTGGCATTTAAATGAGATCCAAAAAGTGTTATTTTTTGGGCCAATGAAAAGTGTATATTTTTTCTTAGGTCAACTTTCTGCAGAATATTCTAGAAGATTTAGGTGGATTTTCATTCAGAATCAAAATCACCTGCTAATACTCATTAATATTTTGCATCCAAGAAAAAGATTAAATCTATCATGAGTATTTCCTAGATAGTACCTAATTTACTCATCGATGCGGCATTCAGGCATCATGATGGCTGTCCTGAGATTTTTTTGTGAAACAAAAATGATGAAACTCAACTCTATAGGGTCCTGAAACACTTTTAGTAATATTTCTAGTGTGGCTAATATCGTCATGGTAACAGCTTGAGAGGCTGACCTGTGACCTTGTTGACCTGTGACCTTGTTGACCTGTGACCTTGCTTAGATGAGGCTGGTGTGAAATGGCTGTTATCTGTAGTGGTCATTGAGACCTGCCTCACGCCCCTACCCCCCCGCCTACCCCCCCACACACACACACTTAACCCACCAGACTGCACCTAAGGGAGTGGTCATTTTTTAACAACAGGGGGGGGGTCGGTGGATTTTTGTGCGAGAGGGCCGAAAAAATTTTGGTCCCCCCCACGGGAGGGGTCGAAATTTTTTTGGTCCCCCCCTCGCGCAAGTCGAAATTGAGCGCGGCCGACCCCTTTGAGCTATAGTAACGCACGGGCTTTTTCGCTAAAAAGGGGTGCCATTTTTTTGGTCCCCCCGTCAAGAGGGGTCCAAATTTTTTTGGTCCCCCCCCTTCAAGGGGTCCAAATTTTTTTGGTCCCCCCCCCCAAATCCACCAACCCCCCCCCCCTGTTGTTAAAAAACGACCACTCCCTAAGTAGGGCTCTAGATAATAAATGACACTCTACCAGGCCTTTATCCAGTTCCTTTGTTTCTGTTCATTGGTAGCGTTAATATACAAACGAATTTTATGTCAAGTTTTAACAAATCCACGTCCACCATTACCATGTTTCGATTCTCATAAGCTGTGACGTCATCAGTTCAGTCATTTGTTTTGTTCTCTTTAGCATGAATTTAAATAATGGACGCTCATGTCTATAGCTTTTGATATATTTTTTTAAAGTAGCTGGAACTTTAAAAACTACCGTAAATTCCCGCGTACAACCCGCATCTCGCGTATAACCCGCACCCCTAACTCAGGAAAATCCTATAACCCGTTTCTGGATCTGAAAATGTCTATTTTAGTACTGTTCTATAGTGATAAAAAACCCTCGTATAACCCGCACCCTATATAGGCATGTTTGGTATCAAATGAAAGCTAAGTTTGGTTCGCGTACAACCCGCGGGTAGTACGCGGGAATTTACGGTAGTTCATATACTGAGAATTTTGCTTCATCTGGTACCCCAAGGGTACTCTAGGCTGAAGTAGTCAGAAAATGAGAATTTAAACCAGCGAAAGAGTAACCCTTTTATGTGTAGGGTAATGATATGAGATAAAGACAAAGGCCCGCTCAGCGGAGTTCTTCACATGGTCCAACTCGTGGGGAAATCTAGGATATTATTGAAATTTGTCGTGATTTTCACAATGGTTTGTAATGACCAGTGGGAGGCGTTGGAATATGTATGAGTCGAGTCGTTGTCAGATGATGTAAATTGGATACCAGGCAGGGCACTGTTTGTATGATGATCTCCAAGCTACACAATTAAACAAACAGTGTTTATAAGTAACCTGACCCTATTTAGTAAAATCGGGCTCATTGGTAACCTATATTTTCAAGAAATACTACATTTGAGTTAGCCCATAACACTTGCATCATGCCCTTGGTCGGCATGATGCATGAATGCAGCACTGGCAAGTAACCCGCCAGTGCTGTATTCAAGCATCGTGCCGACCCTACGGGATTGAGAGACTCCAGAAGGATCGGCATCATGCACCAATGCAGCATAGGTGAATCATATGACGACAAATGTTATCTTTTAGCAACATGCCGTCCTTAAAGGCTCAGATCTGGGGGTTTAAAGGCGCAAGTCTTGGGACCCCTCTAGCAACAGTCGGAGTGGAGCCGGGACAGGTACTCTGCCCTATATATAGGGGCGCTGGGGGTTTAAGGGAGTGATCATCTTTTTAACAACAGGGTGGGGGTGGTTTTGCGCGCGGAGCACGTGAATTTTTTTCATCCCCCCTGTCATCGGGTTGAAATGTTTTACTCCCCCCCCCCCTTCCTACGGGTCGAAAATTGGCGCGCGTGTGGGCCCTTTGAAGTATAGTAACGCGGGGGCTTTTTAGCCCAAAACAGGCTAAATTTTTTTGACCCCCCCAAGAGCGATCCAAATTTTTTACACCAACCCCCCCGGTCAAGGGGTCCAAATTGTTTTGCCCCCCCCCCCCCCTGTTAATAAAAAATTATCACTCCCTAAAGGTACAGTGTCCAGATCATGTTGAGCACACCTGGTATCGTGTGGCCTACATGTACAGCCCCCATACATTAACAACAGGTATCGGCTTCACACACCACCTAGTACAAAGTCCACCTGGGCCCCACACACCAGTCTCAGACTCCCAGCCCAACACTAGGGTATGGGCTGGGAGCAGGGCTGCATTTCACTTTTGAGCCACCAAAATGGCGCAAAATGTGTGTATTGGAGAGATCAAGGGTATGTGTTGGAAAGATCTTGGAGGTAATGAAAGTTGCTGGGGGCGACTGTGTAATTAACAGCTACCGTAAAACCTTGGCTATAAGCCGACCTCGGTTATAAGCCGAATGTGAGTTTGGGAGTAAAAATTCGGCTTATAACAAAAGTGTTTGAAATTTGTTTTCACTATGTTCCTACATTATCAAAACCTCGCCTATAAGCCGAATGGGAGTTTGGGGCTTAAAATTCGGCTTATAGCAAATAAAAACGCCAAATAAAATTCGGCTTATAGCCGAGGTTTTACGGTATATTTGAAAGAAGTAATTAAAAGATATATCGTGACAGAATGATAGCCTGCTCCCAGGCTAAACAAATGGTAGGATAGACGCTGGCCGAGGCTGCCACCACACACACAGACTTCTCAGCTACTCTATTCCGCCTACTTTTTATACCTTAATTTCACTTACTTTTTATTACCTTATTTCTGTCAATTTTTTTTTCTTTTTACTAACCTATTTCTGTCATTTTTTTCTATATTTTCCAATCCCTTTGGGAGTGTATCAACCCCGTAGGATCAGCACGATGCTTGAATGCAGCAGTGGTGAGTTACTTGCCAGGGCTGCATTCAGGCATCATCATGACAAACAAGGGCATGATGCATTAATGCATGATGCCACCCTTAAAGGGTTAGCACGCCGATGAGACTAGCACTGACTAATGCCAATACCCGTGACTGTTCCATCTAAAAATGAACTTTGTCATGATACAAAGTCATTAAATATGGACCATAATTGGTGGGTGAGCCACTGATTGGCAATAAACGCTTTTTAGCCTTCAATAACTCGCGGGATTATTACTCGTTATGATACCTCACAGTAAGAGTAGGCTGTCATGAGGCCGGCTATAATGGGTTCATCTAAAAGCAATACCACGCCATTATATCATCTACCGCTACTCATGTGATCTGTTTAGAAATTACTTTTAGAAAAAAAAACTCAAAATTCTTTTCAGAGTGAACGTGAACCTGCAGTTTTTTAAATATTAGGATACATTTAAATCTAGTATCTTCCAGAAAATACTATGTTAATGCTCGAAATCCTTTCTGAAAAGATTCCCTTTCATGTTGCTGTGATCTATAGATTGTATAAGCTGCATTCACTATTCTCATTGCTTACAATTTTAATTCATAGAAATTAAATACAAGCTTACTTTGTGACATATTGGGAAATAGTTTTACAACAGTGTTCTCCAGCATTCCGTACCTAGCCCCATATAAGGGGTTTGACAAATTGTAAGACGTTTTGACCTGTCGTGACCTAGGGTAAAGCCAGTAAAGCCAGTAAAGCCGAGATCTAAATTAGATTCTATTTCTGGTTTTATAGCGTCCCTTGTAAACCTATTTTGAGGAACTAGATGACCAAGGTATAAGTAAGTGGGTAGCTCTGACCTCCACCCCCCCCCTCCAACTCACCACCTCTTAAGGGTCCTCTAAACCCCCTCTGTTACTATGAACCTATATATATTTCCCAGAAACAGGGCTCATCTTCATTTTAAGGTTAACCCTTTAATGGAAGCAAGGTCCTTTAATGGAAGCAAGGTCCTTTAATGCATAAAACATGATGCATGAATGCAGCTCTGGCAAGTCTATACTCGCCAGTGCTGCATTCATGGATGATACTAACCCTATGATCATACTAACTCCTAAGTGCATGTATACTACGTGGATTGGCTCGCCAGTGAAGACAGTCCATACATCAAGTGAAGTCACTTAAAGAATATAGTTAACGACATGTTATATGATAGACTGATATCAAAATTTAACATTGGGTCATATTTAAAATTGTAAAACTGTAAAAACTCTTCTGCGGGAGATGTTATTGCAATAAAAATTACCAAAACTCAAAAAAAAATCAACTCATGATGCATCAATGCAATGCCAGTGCGTTACTCAACAGCACAGCATCGGTGCATCATAACAAATAAAGAGAATCCTTGATGATAGATGGCGGATAGTAAGTAGGAAATCTTACAATTTTGGTCAATTTTATGGTGGAAACTAAAATAATCTAATACAGAAATCCCAGTGAAAAGGTAGGAATTTCTGCAAAAGTAGGAAAATCATGATGATCATGATCATGTCGTCAAAGGGTTTTTCACTAGCTGAAGCCTATAGTTGCATGCACTTCACCTTTAGACCCAGAGCCATGCAGCAGCCCTCCACCCCCCTATCCTGATCTACCTATGCACTACTCTCGTTCCCAAACCCTTCTGAAGGAAGGCTCTGGTAACAGCCACATGACCTTGAACTTGGGTTTTTACTAGGTTTGGGCAGTGCCTGCTGGTAGCTTGGAACCAGCGAACAGGAACCAGAGAGTATGATGATAAAACTACCATCATACATCCTGGTTCCTGTCCACTGGCTCCAAGCTACCATCAGGGATTGCCCAAACCTAGTAAAACCCCAAGTTCAAGGTCATGTGGTTGTTACCAGAGCCTACCTTTTTGGAAGGAATTGGGGACGAGAGTACCTATGCACACACACACACTGACCAGTGCCCTTACCCACCCCGTGACGCTCCTGCTCACTGGAGGACATAATCTCATGATAATCCATGGAACTAGGTCAACAGGGTTAGCATGGCGCAGTTACATGGATGGGTGGGGGGAGGGGGGACTAAAGGGGTGGGGGCTGCTGAGGGGGGGGGGGGTAAGGTGGAGGGGGTGACTAAGTGGGAAGGGGGGAGACTGAAAGGGGGAGGGGACTGGAGGTAGAGGGGTGAGGGAAAAGACTGAGGGAAAAGACTGAGGGGAAAGGGCTGAGGGGATAGACTGAGAGGATAGACTGAGGGCAATGATCGAGGGGGGGGGGGGGGGGTGCGGGGGCGTGGGGTGGTGAGAAGACTACGGGACAATGACTGAAGAAAATGACTGAGGGGACGACTGAAGGACAGACTATGTGATAAAGGGAAAGACTGAGTTGGAGGACAGTCAGATCTACATTAGTCAACATAGCATACCAGTAGACCCATCACAGTGCCGTGTTAATGTCTCCAGTACTATACGTGTACGTCCACACAGGTAGCTACCCGTCCCTGGGAGGGTCTCTGTGTGTACCTAGCTAACTGCACCTGAGACATAACCCTCTAACCACAGCACAATACCTCAATACCTGTGTAATTTGTTGTCGTTATGATTCTCTAACACCCGACTAACAGCGAGTAACCTGGCGGCTGCGCGTTTTCGCATCATGACGATGCTTCTTGGGGTGTGTACCATGCGGTCGGCATGATGCTTGAATGCAGCGCAGTTACTCACTAGTGCTGCATTTATGCATCATGACGACAAGAGGGTATCATGCATTAAAGCGCTTTGCTGGCCTTAAAGGGTTAATGTTCATGGCCTCCACCCAAGTGCCATACCTATACACAGCCTGCTCTACTACTCTAGCTCTTTAAGGATGACATGTCACTAAAAGGCGACATTTATCGTTATGATGCATTAATGCAGCTCCAGAGAGTAACCCGGCGAGTCGCGAGCTGCATTTAGTGGAACATGCCGACCCTTTGAAAGTGTATCAACCTCGTACGGTGAGCATGATGCTCGAATGCACCCTGGTGAGTTACTCACAAGGGCTGCATGCATGCTTCATGACGACAAAGAGCATGATGCATTAAAGCACTCTGCTGCCACTAAAGGGTTACCATACCTGTGTGTCATACCTCCTACAGACAGCTGCTGTAGAACATAGACACTTTTGGCGAGAATTTACTTTTCTTTTCACATACCGTAATGGCCTGTTTAAGAGCAGGAGTCTCAAATGAGCACAGGTGCAAGCCCAGCTCTAGCACCCCCCCCCCCTGTCCTGAAACCCCAAATCTCTCTTTCAAAGGAGTTATATAAGTGCATGTCACTGTATAAGCGCAGGGGGTAACAGGGACTTGAAATTTACAAGCACCGGTGCGCTTAAACGAGCCCTTACGGTACCTTATAATAGACATCTGCAGGAGGAAAGGGCAAATTATCAGAAAAGTCTTTGCTTGGATGTTTCTGACATTCTTACTGACACTACTAAACGGTTAGTTTTACACCCAATTACATCTTCCGAATGCTACAATCTTACCATGCAACATCAGTTGTACATGTATTGATTATCATGTGAATTTCATGCCACCAAATGTTTACATGTTTTAACACTATTGACAAAGTTATGAGCATTTTCTCAAAATAAATGAAAATAAAACTTTCTTTTCAGGAATGTCACAGCGTGCTGCTGAGTGTGTCTATAATTACAACCTTTTAACCATTTCCTGACACAAACATCACTTTAACCCTTTAACTACCGGTACTCACTTTATTTAACACTTAATAGCACATTATTCACCTTTCTAACTTTTTACTACCCTTGTATGCAGTTCATGCCACCATCAAATTCACATTGGACACATTTACATGTTATCTGTATTCATTGTATGGACTGCCTATACATAATACATGTCTCTTACACATTACATTATACAAGGTGATAGAGTCCCTGTGGTCTCTGAGGGTTAAGGTAATAAAACTAGGTGCACTCCACACTGCTAGAGTGTAGTAAACCTGGATGGAGGAGAGCAGTATACTAGGTCTCTGAGCTGTTGGTGAGGCTGACAACGTTTATAATAGGTCTCTAAGCTGTTTGTAAGGCTGAAATATACCTATACTAGGTTTCTCAGCGGTTGGTGAGACTGACAAAGGCCCATAGTATGTCTCTGAACGGTTGGTGAGGCTGACTAAGTTCATGGTTTACACTGGGTATCTGAGCTGTTGGTAATGCTGAAACATACCTATACTAGCTGTCTGTTCATTGTAGTATACCTCTGAGGCTGACACAGGCTGCCTATACTAGGTCTCTGAGCTGTTGGCAAAGGCTGCCTACAGTAGGTCTGTGAGCTACTCTTTCCGAAGGATAGCAAGTGCTCTTTAATTTGCCTGGTCCTACATACCTGGGCTAGTACCATAGTAGGCAGGGCCAGACAAACCACGGCCACAGAGGAGAGATCACTTGGAAGACCAGCAGCAAGAAGGCCCCGGCCCGCGCACATCGGCAGCGGCTGCCAATACAGCTTGTTTTGGTTAATGACGATCACAGTAGTCCACCAAGTGACCACTCACATTTTGTCGCCTTTCGCAAATCTGGTATGCCGATTGGTATCATGGAAGGCCCCTGATGAAATTATTCTACTCCTTCATGCCCCCATCATGAAGGTCCACACTAACACAGTGGGAGGCTGCCTACAGTAGGCCTGTGAGCTGTTGGTGAGGCTGACAGAGGCTGCCTATAGTAGGTCTCTGAGCTGTTGGTGAGGCTGACAAAGGCTGCCTATAGTAGGTCTGTGAGCTGTTGGTGAGGCTGACAGAGGCTGCCTATAGTAGGTCTCTGAGCTGTTGGTGAGGCTGACAAAGGCTGCCTATAGTAGGTCTATGAGCTGTTGATGAGGCTGACAAAGGCTACCTACAGTAGGTCTCTGAGCTGTTGGTGAGGCTGACAGAGGCTACCTATAGTAGGTCTCTGAGCTGTTGGTGAGGCTGACAAAGGCTGCCTATAGTAGGTCTATGGGCTGTTGGTGAGGCTGACAAAGGCTACCTACAGTAGGTCTCTGAGCTGTTGGTGAGGCTGACAGAGGCTACCTATAGTAGGTCTCTGAGCTGTTGGTGAGGCTGACAGAGGCTACCTATAGTAGGTCTCTGAGCTGTTGGTGAGGCTGACAGAGGCTGCCTACAGTAGGTCTCTGAGCTATTGGTGAGGTTGACTACAGTAGGTCTGTGAGATGTTGGTGAGGGTGACACAGGATGCCTAAAGTAGGTCTCTGAGCTGTTGGTGAGGCTGACAGAGGCTGCCTACAGAACATCGAGGAGGAGAGGAGGGGAGGGAGATGCACTTTAGTGTATACTAGACCTGGTTATAACACTAAGCAGCAGAGGAGGGGGAGGCAAACACATCACGGTGTATGGACACACACATAACTGTCGGTAAAACCAGGTCGTCAGGGACCAGTCAACACAGCACCAAAACCTACACACCTCGCCAACAACCAGCAAACACACAAATGTCTTCTGCTTTTAAGGGACGCCAGGAACCAGCGTAAGTCTGATACCATCTGCTCTATGTCCACTGAGACAAGTCAAGAACCAGCAAAACTCTGTTATCTGCTTTTTTGAGGAACCAGCGAATATTATTTGCTCTTTAACAAGCACAACATAAATGTCGTCTAGCTGAGCTGCTATTAGAGTATGTCAGGAATTCCTAGAATTCCTGCTGTTTTTCCACTGAGAGTTGTCAATGGGAAGGTGTGAATATACAAGAAAGAGGTACCGTAAAACCCCGCCTTTAAGACGGATTTTATTTGGGATTTATTTTTCCTACAAGACAGATTTTTTTCCAAGATTGGGGGGTCGTCTTAAAGGTGGGGTTTTTATACATTGGATTATAGTGAAAACAATTTTAAAAGGTTTTTTGTACGAGACAGATTTTTTTCCTAAAGTGGGGGGTCGTCTTAAAGGTGGGGTCGTCTTAAAGGTGGGGTTTTACGGTATTTGTTATTTGGATCATAAAGAAGGGAACTAAAAGGGGGAGTCCTGATGTTTCCCGCCCATACGACGCCCACTCCCTGTAATAAACCTGACTACCGTAAAACCTCCTGAAAGTCGCGGCTACCGTAAAGCCTCGCGTAGAAGCCGCAGCTAGCACGTAAATCAGATCATCAGTGCAGCATTTAGGATGAGGACAAAATTAGAGTGCAGCTTATATATGCGAGTTTTTAGATGTATACTAAAGTCACCAAGATTTTCTAAAGATAGGAAGGCACCTAGTGAGTTGGCCAGATGTGAGTTAGGCTTATATGCAAGGTTTTACGGTAAGTGGATCTGGGGGAAGACAAGGGTTGATATTGTGGGCTTATATTGAAGTAGGAGGGGCCACTTCCTGGCATTGACAGGTAGGGGAGGGGACTGACAGTGTATCATTGACACCAATAGCCCAGAATGTAGACCACCACATCTAGAGGGAAGACACTAGGGATTCCTTCCACTGTCATACCCACCCACACTATACTGACTCTGGGACCTGCTGGCGAGGCCAAAAAAGGGCGGTCCTAATGAGCTCATAGCTGGACAGGATGGTTGGTGTCTTAGGAAAATTAGCAGGGCAATCAAATGTGGGGTGGGACTGGTGTTATCTTCAAGGGTTTTCACTGTGATATATAAAACTGGTTTTAAATGGGGTAACCCTCCAACCTTACTACACTACACACAAAGCCCTCACCCCCCCCCCCCCCACTCCCCTCCCCAATAGGATCAGGAAGTGGTGAAGGTAATCTTATAGAGCTTAGTCCCTGATCCTCCAGACCCCATCTAGGGGAGGTAACCCTTTAAGGACAGCATGTCACTAAAAGGTGACATTCGTCGTCATGATGCACCAATGCAGCCCTGGGGAGTAACTCGCCAGTGCTGTATTGGTGCATCATGACGACCCTTCGGGAATGTATCAATCCCATAGGGTCATCATGATGCTTGAATGCAGCCCTGGTGAGTTACCTGCCGGAGCTGCATTCATACATCATGACGACCAAAGGCATGATGCATTATTGCATTATGCAGCCGTTAAGGGGTTGGGGAGGGATCTTGTGGCTTGGGGTAAAGTCTGTAATGTGACTGTGGGGGAGCGTAGGGTCGGCATGATGCACCAATGCAGCCCCGGCGAGTTACTCGCGGCTGCTGCATTGGTGCATCACAACGACAAATGTCATTTTTTAGCGACATGCTGTCCTTAAAGGCGCAGATCTCGGTACCCCTCCAGCAACAGTCGGAGTGGAGTTGGGACAGGTACTGGGGGTTTAAAGGTTAAAGTGTGTGTGTATGGGGGGGGGGTTTGTGGCTTGTGGCTAGGGTGTAGGTGTGCAGTGTGTGGGTGTGGGAGGGTCCTGTGTGTGCGTCTGTGTCTATGTGTACATAGCAGGGTGAATTGTGATCTTTTCGCGACATGTCGTCTTTAAAGGTTTAAAGGCTTATGGGGGGAGCCTGTGGCTTGTGGCTTAGGTGTGTGTCTGCAGTGTGTGGGAGGTATACTGAATCTGGCATCTGCTGGCGAGGCCCCGTACTGTGAGGTCATTATGGTCCACATTGATAATATCAATTAAAACATAGACCACACCTAACCTAAGTGTCATTTACAGGCAGCATCAATAAACTTTGTATCCTCCTGGTTACCCCATTTACCACCAGTTTTACAGTTCGCAGTGGAAACCCTTGAAGATACCACCAGTCCCACCCTACATTTTATTGCCCTGCTAATTTTCCTAAGACATTGGCTATCCTGTCCAGCTGTGAGCTCATTAGGGCAGCCCTTTGTCAGCCTCGCCAGCAGATGCCAGATTTAGTATACCTGTGTCTATGTGTACATAACAGGGTGAATTGTCATCTTTTCGCGACATGTCGTCTTTTAAGGTTTAAAGGCTTATGTGGGGAGCCTGTGGTTTGTGGCTTAGGTGTGAGTCTGTAGTGAGTGGGTGTGGGAGGTACCTGTGTCTATCTGTCTGTGTGTTGGGGGGGGGGGGAGGGTCTTGTGTGTCTGTCTGTGTGTCTGTGTGTACATAGCGGGGTGAATTGTCGTCTGCTGGAGGCGCTAAGTGGGACACACCAGGTACAGCTTTACACCAACAGGTAACGGGACGGGGTGCAGAGGCGTCGGAAGCAAATCTTCATTGGGGGGGCCCAGGGGGGCCCACTCCAACCAACTTTATCTATTGGTTTTTACGCATGCTGTATCATATACACACTTATATTAGATTGTATGGAAAAGTAGTATCTGAGCCCACTTTAGTTCTATTTTGGGGGTCCAGGCCCCTCTGCACCTATATTTCCCTATGTGGGAAAGGTCAGAATTGGAAATTACGTGTACCATATGACATGTCTTGACAAATTTTGGGGGGGGCCCAAACATATTCAGGCCCCCCCTCCTCAGTGATTGGAGGGGCCCAGGCCCCCCCCCCGCCCCCCCCTTTTCCTACGCCACTGCAGGGTGTGTTGGGATGGGCGGGGGGGGGAGGGGGCAGACAGACAGACAGAGATAGAGAAACAGACAGACGCAGAAAGGCAGTCAGTGATAAAAGAGACAGAGAGGGAGAGAAACAGACAGAGGAAAAGATGTAGGACTGGTCTTAACCATTTTGGGTTCTATTCTACAGTGCTCTAATGCAGTATGCCCTTTACATGAATGCAGTCCTGGAGTAACTCACCCATGTTGCATTCATACCAACCTTTATGGAGTGTACTAACACCACACTATAGAGTTACTCGCCAGGACTGCTTTCATCTGTCATCTTGAAAGCCAGGGACAACAGTGACAATGACTGAGAAACAGAGACGAAAATATCCCCAGTTTTGGCTAACGCTTGCAATTAATAGCACCGGTAATACGTCGTTGCATATACTGTACCGGCGTGTTTAAGCGCCCCAGCGCTTATAACTTTGGAGGGGTGTTTACCCCCCGCGCTTATACAAGACAGGCGCTTATTCAAGATCCAGTTTTAGTGCTTAAGAGTAATTTCAAGACCCTCATACGCCCGGCGCTTATACAAGACCGGCGCTTATTCAATACCGGGCGCTTAAACGCGACGGTACGCTATACTGTGATGTCCTGATCCAAGTGGGAGTGGCTGGGATCATTCTAAAGACCAGCGCCCAGGATGTCATGTAGCGTGTCTGGCATGTCATGGGTGCAGCAGACAACGTGGTGAGGTCTGTCTTGGCAGCAGTCTGGCACCAGTCTGGCACCGTCCTGGTGGGGTGAGGTGAGTCTGGCCAACTATTGTGTTTACACATGCAACCACCAAACTTCCTGCTATCTGTGCAGGTCTTCATTCACCCTCCAAGGAGATATCTCAGCCACAGTGTGCTTGAAGTGAATTTGAAGTTGCTTTACCTGCTTTACCCCAGACCATCCCCGCGGTAGGATGGGAGCTGACAGAGACTTGAGTTAAGGTGCGCCCCTACTCTACCCCAGACCATCCCCACGGTAGGATGGCAGTGGGCAGAGACTGTGGTTGCAGGTGCGCCCCTACTCTACCCCAGACTGTCCCCACGGTAGGATGGCGGTGGGCAGAGACTGTGGTTGCAGGTGCGCCCCTTCTCTACCCCAGACCATCCCTGCCGTAGGATGGCAGTGGGCAGAGACTGTGGTTGCAGGTGCGCCCCTACTCTACCCCAGACCGTCACTGCGGTAGGATGGCAGTGGGCAGAGACTGTGGTTGCAGGTGCGCCCCTACTCTACCCCAGACCGTCACTGCGGTAGGATGGCAGCCGGCAGAGACTGTGGTTGCAGGTGCGCCCCTACTCTACCCCAGACCGTCACTGCCGTAGGATGGCAGCGGGCAGAGACTGTGGTTGCAGGTGCGCCCCTACTCTACCCCAGACCGTCACTGCGGTAGGATGGCAGTGGGCAGAGACTGTGGTTGCAGGTGCGCCCCTACTCTACCCCAGACCGTCACTGCGGTAGGATGGCAGCCGGCAGAGACTGTGGTTGCAGGTGCGCCCCTACTCTACCCCAGACCGTCACTGCCGTAGGATGGCAGCCGGCAGAGACTGTGGTTGCAGGTGCGCCCCTACTCTACCCCAGACCGTCACTGCCGTAGGATGGCAGCGGGCAGAGACTGTGGTTGCAGGTGCGCCCCTACTCTACCCCAGACCGTCACTGCGGTAGGATGGCAGCCGGCAGAGACTGTGGTTGCAGGTGCGCCCCTTCTCTACCCCAGACCATCCCTGCCATAGGATGGCAGCGGGCAGAGACTGTGGTTGCAGGTGCGCCCCTACTCTACCCCAGACCGTCACTGCGGTAGGATGGCAGTGGGCAGAGACTGTGGTTGCAGGTGCGCCCCTACTCTACCCCAGACCGTCACTGCGGTAGGATGGCAGCCGGCAGAGACTGTGGTTGCAAGTGCGCCCCTACTCTACCCCAGACCGTCACTGCCGTAGGATGGCAGCCGGCAGAGACTGTGGTTGCAGGTGCGCCCCTACTCTACCCCAGACCGTCACTGCCGTAGGATGGCAGCGGGCAGAGACTGTGGTTGCAGGTGCGCCCCTACTGTACCCCAGACCGTCACTGCCGTAGGATGGCAGCGGGCAGAGACTGTGGTTGCAGGTGCGCCCCTACTCTACCCCAGACCGTCACTGCCGTAGGATGGCAGCGGGCAGAGACTGTGGTTGCAGGTGCGCCCCTACTCTACCCCAGACCGTCACTGCCGTAGGATGGCAGTGGGCAGAGACTGTGGTTGCAGGTGCGCCCCTACTCTACCCCAGACCGTCACTGCCGTAGGATGGCAGTGGGCAGAGACTGTGGTTGCAGGTGCGCCCCTACTCTACCCCAGACCGTCACTGCCGTAGGATGGCAGTGGGCAGAGACTGTGGTTGCAGGTGCGCCCCTACTCTACCCCAGACCGTCACTGCGGTAGGATGGCAGCCGGCAGAGACTGTGGTTGCAGGTGCGCCCCTACTCTACCCCAGACCGTCACTGCGGTAGGATGGCAGCGGGCAGAGACTGTGGTTGCAGGTGCGCCCCTACTCTACCCCAGACCGTCCCCATGGTAGGATGGCAGTGGGCAGAGACTGTGGTTGCAGGTGCGCCCCTATCCCTCACACACCCGGTGATCCCAGTGCAGGTTATGGGATATAAAGGTGTGTATTATACGCGATGTGCGGGTTGTACACATGACAGTATGCTACACTATGACCACCTTAATGCACTGTAACAGGCTGTAAATGCCTCATGTAGCTGTGTATACCCACACTGGTACCTGCCCCTAAGGTGGACCATGTGCTACACAGGCTGCCTCCAGGCATCACCAGCAGCCCACATACCGTAAAACCCTGCGTATAAGCAGCACCCTGACTTTGGCCAGATCCTATACGGGACTAGTGCATCCTGGTACCTCAGGTAGTCGGGGGCTAAACCCCTATCTCCTTATCAGGCTAATCCCCTCCTGTCACACCTAGAACAAAGGGACTGATAAGAAATTCACCCATGATGCACTGCTCTGGTGTCGGGGGCATAACCACAATGCATTGCTCTGAGCCAATATGGCGGCCCCCATAGCCTAATGCGCTAGTCCCGTATAAGCCGCAATGGTCATCTGATTATGGTGACTTTTGTACTGTATTATAGGAGCAAAAACTCGCATAAGCAAAAACTCGCATAAGCATATATATGGACTCTGTGTCGTTCCTATAAGCCGCACCAGCGATGTGACTCGCGTACTAGCCGCGGCCTATACGCGAGGTTTTATGGTAGGCACAATGCCTACAGGCACTATGTGGCCCATATAGGGAGGCATTACACTACACAGTACATGCACTACTGTCCTAGTTGTAGGACTGTCTTGTCTGGGTTTGTGTTCTTCCACATGGCCCTGGGTAGTATACACTGATACTGTGGACGTAGATATTTTTGTGGATATATTTTTTTGCGATTTGGCTATGAAGTAATATTCAAATCCAGAATGTGGTAGGTTGATAACTATGCTGGATAAATATTCACGCTGTACATATTCTCGCGGATTTTCATTTCTGCGAAAATGGCGAAAATATGTACAACGCGAAATAAAGTATGTTTACAGTATGGCCCATTATTGGAAAGGAGAGGTTTTTTTCAGGCCCAGTGATTAGTGCGAATTTTCTGATGTATTTCTTTCCTTTTTTTTGGGGGGGGGGGAAGCAATATTGAAGAAACATTCATATTTTTAGAGAAATTATTATACATTTCCAACTCGATGGCTATCACTGAATCCCCCCAAAAAAATCCATGTTAAATTACTGAAGAAATTAAAAGACATTTTAGCAGTTTTAGAGAAAGCAGAAAAATTTGACCTACTACCGAACCTAGCGAAAAAGCGCCGGGCGATCTTTAATTTGGCGGGGCTGATACCACCGGCGCTTATAGGAGACCGGCGCTCTTTTAAGCCCAGGTGCTTTATCGGGACGGTACAGTACTTCAGATATCCTGTACATGTCACCAGAAACACACCTCTTATAATTCATAGACCTAGATCTGAGATACATGCGTTCTTCTAGCCTTTAAGTTTGTGTGATTGAGTGTGTGCATGGCCCCATGAACTGATACCATCAGATATCAGTGTTATTTATAGACACAAAGCTGTCACGTGCAAGGTGCGCCTCGGGGACAGATTAAATCAGATTGACATGGACAATCTGGTAAAAGTATATATACATGTACCTGAACCCTGCACTGTCTCACAGTGGTGCTAAGCCCGGGTGCTAAGTTGAGCCATTCATGAGTTCAAGTTCAATAGATTTTTATTTTAACCTAGACCACGGTATATTCAACAATTGAGGTGATCTCCCGTCATCCGCAGTGTAGGAGGGTGATGAAAAGTACGTGCATGAGGAGTATGACCCTTATTTAACAATTGTGCAATGATTATAACATGCATAGTATAACTTCCTCGTGCGTCCCTATCTAATACATCAGATTTTTACAATATAAATCATATTCTAGCTAATAACAACAACTGTCCAGGGTGAGGGTAAGCTTACTTGGTTTGGAGAGGATCGATTTGAGGGGAAGACAGGCTCTGAGTTATATTAGAAAGTTATAGAGGAAACTGATTTGAAGGAAATTTCAACGCCCTTAAGAAACAGCCCCCCCCCCCAGCCTACTTTAGTTACTCAATGAAATATAGTTTCAAAGGGTAACTCCCTCTAAGATAAGTGATATCTCCTTATATGTGCAGGATTGACTTGCTCAAGTCTGTATAGTAGAGGACTACCTAGACTCCCTCCTCTTACCTCCAACTCCTTCCCTCTCCCCTTTGCCATAGACGGGGACGGTAGGCAGTCTACACGCAGGAGGCCACAGGGAGGTCACGACACAGTTACTAACGTTACAGACATCCTCCTATTGTTGAGTCATTGTTTATACAGTTACCATGACAACCAAGTCACATCAGACACCCCCACCCACACCCACACCCACACCCACACCCACACCCACACCCACTCAGTCACTGGGAGCAACTCAGCCCTGACCTTAAACAAACTGATCTTGACCTGCCCCAGTGACCTTGACCTGTGCCAGTGACCTTGACCTCGTGTCACCTCTCTCCTTATACGTGTACTTCCTCCCACTATGTAACCATAGTAACATGTCAAACAGAGAGGGTATTGTCTCGCTATGATAACACCAACTTACTCAGTCACCGACACGGGTTACTTCTTAACATACCCAAGTCTAAGCACTGTGACAGAGAAGGGCATAAGGGAGTGGTCATTTTTTAACAACAGGGGGGGGGGGGAATTTGGATCCCTCTTGAGGGGGGGACCAAAAAGATTGCACCCCTTTTAAGCGGAAAAGCCCGCGCATTACTATAGCTCAAATGTTTCGGCCGCGCTCAATTTCAACCTGCTGGAGGGGGGGACCCCCCCCCCCCCCTGTTGTTAAAAAAATGTCCACTCCCTAATGGGTTTATAGCAGTAGAATAACAATAATGCTCTCTAGGTTTTGTATGAGGCAACTTACCCTCACCCTTTCCTATATTAGAAACATGAAATTGAATGTAACCTACCTAAGAGCTACTCAACATAAATACCGGTACTCACAATCTATATAGAGCGTGAGCCGCAAGGGTTGGTCAGGCAGATCATATTGTTTTTGTCGTAACTTTTGCATAAACTATTGTTAGTTCCTAAACTTCGAAGATGTGTCTACAAATTGTATTTTCATGACAACAAATACAAAACTTTCATAAAATACAAACACTGTATTGACACCTCAGAGTTCCTAGGACCTACATACATCAGAAATGTAATGCATGCATCTATAAATATCCTTGTAACAGACGGTTAGCCTTTGTTGTCTTTATTGAATATCTCCACATGGTCACATTATGTGCGTCTACTCCCAGCCAGTTACCGATCTATACTCAGGCCGAAACAACCAAGCCTCGAAGGCAAGTTTCAAGCAGCATGGTCAGAAAACCCAAATATCTATACATATTTTTGCTACCAATGGGTCTTTCACCGGGGGTTTAAAAATGTTAGGTTTGGTGGTTTATTCCAAATTACCTAATAATGTATCATGAATTGCTGAAATATGCTGAATATTGTTTAAAATACTACCACAAGATCTGTTACACGAAGCAATCATTGGGACATCACAGGCAGTGCATTCTATCTTTATCGTAATTAATAAATTGCTGAAATATGCTGAATATTGTTAAAAATACTAACAACATGCGGTCGGTTTCGCGAAACAACTGTTGGGACATCATAGACGGTGTTTTGTGCCTACAGGTATATTGACTGACTGGTGGGTGGGGTATGGCCTGGTGTATCTATGGTAGCTTCACCAAGAGTTGGACACATACCCTGAGACGAACAGTGACATTTTAGGTTATCCGCATACACTACGAGTTATAGTGTTTGTTAATTGGAAAGAATAACACTTAAACTTACAATTTTCACAATTAAAGGGCTTAAAATACTTAAGGTGCCCCCCCCCCCTTAGCGCAATATATTATGCTTGAAGAAGAAGGTTTCAGGGGATGTCATATTCTTCATCCAAAGACAGGGACTCCTCTCGTCCCTTAGATAGATAGCCAACCCTTAGCCTAACCCCAGCTGTAATCAGAAAAAACTAAGCTAACCCTAACCCCCACCCTAACCGTTGGGCAGGTATCCAGTGCAGTTGGTTTCTTTTGAAGCATCATCCCCTGGGGGACTGGGGGATGCTCAAGCATGATGCTTTCTTACAAAGCATCCCCCGGGGACCCAGGAGAGTCCCTGTGTGAGAATAAAGCATAAGATATTCCCAAAAATCGTATGCTTGAAGAATAAGATACTGTGCTAATATGGTGCACCTAAACCACAAAATCAAGTGTCAATCTCAAGGTATTTGGCCGACTCCAGGCCTAAAAAAATAATTGTTGAGTTCCGGTATCCCGACCTACCTTATTTTTTTGGCCCGACCCTAAAGTTTTTTGGGAATTTTTTGGAGGAATATGTGCTGTAAAGGCTTAAATTTGGCCAAATATCTGTGAAATGTACAAAATTGACCAAATCACCCTAAAAATATTTGGTAAAAAAAAAAAAAAGCGACCTACCTACCCTGTTTTTTTTGGGCCATGTTACCGGAACACAACAATTCTTTTTTCTTGGCCCCAGGTGAATCTACCCCACAGGTATATGGACTGACCGGTAGGCGGGGTATGGGCCTGTTCCCACAGTGTCAATAGGTGTTGACCCTAGCCTGCATCAACTCTTAGCTAACTGTGTATAAGGGTGGGAGAACTATGAGGGGGTGGTTACTCAATATTTACTTTAATATTATGAAGGCTGCACCTAACACTAAGGTCACTAGGTTCCTACCTGGAACTTTAAGCAGTGGTCATTTTCTAACAACAAGACCTGGCTGGGAAAAAAGGGTAAGGCAAGATGCTTCATTTTTTTTCGATTTACATGGCTATTATTCTCATTGAATGATATAATTAATTTGCTTTTTTTGTTTAGTTTATTTTGACTTTGCACCATTGACTTTGCAGGAGACTTACTCAAGTTTTAGTTTTTTACAAGTAGGCAGGTAAGCCCTCGGCCTACCTTGGATGATCGTATCCAGGATGATCAAATATATGAGATGAGCCAAGAGATAGAAATCCTGCTCCAACACTTTTACCCAAGCATGGGTTCTTTAACCTCTGACACCACATAGACATGGTGTGAGAGGGACAGGATACAAGTATTAGATAGACGACACCTGTACCTTGGTATGCCTCATAACCACTGCCCCACAGGGTCAAGACGAGGTGTTATACACCAAGTCGATGACCAGTGGGCAGTGGTTATAAGGCATACCAAGGTACAGGTGTCGTCTATCTGACTTAACCCTCGGGTATGCGAAATAACCAAGGTGCGAATCCTTTGTCTAAGGTGTGACCCGTGGGTCAATATTGGTTCTGACCATTTTTTACAGTTGTTTATGTTCAGGGTCATATTAAAGAGGGGGCGCACAACTCTCAAAGTTTGTCCAGAAGTGGCTCAGCTTCCTGCTACAGCTTGTGTTTTGAAGTGCAAGCCATACCAGCCATTGGGCGTCCAGTCTAGGCGTTATGCCAGTCTCCGACCTGGCCCCAGTCTCGAACTTTCAGCCCAATGCATATGGGCTGGGAACAGGGCTGCATTTCACTTTTGCGTCAGTAAATGAGGTGTCCAGTGCAAAACACACTCAACTACAAACAGATTATTAGGCCAAATTAAAAAAAGGTGTGTTTCAGGTTACCCGACCCTACCTAGCAAAATAGGGCCGACCCTAGAAATTTTTATGCAATTTTGAAAAAATATTTTTATTTTGGGTCATTTTGGGGTTATTTAAGGGTCGATCTGATAGTTCACGAGTCGAGGCGGTCGTCGGCGAGTTGGCATTGTAGTGCGTGAGTCGATTTCTGGTTACTTTTCAGGCTAAAGTAAAAAATAAAAAATAAAAAAAATAAAAAAATCCGACCTACCGTAAAACCCCGCCTTTAAGACGGATTTTATTTGGGATTTATTTTTCCTACAAGACGGATTTTTTTCCAAGATTGGGGGGTCGTCTTAAAGGTGGGGTTTTTATACATTGGATTATAGTGAAAACGATTTTAAAAGGTTTTTTGTACAAGACGGATTTTTTTCCTAAAGTGGGGGGTCGTCTTAAAGGCGGGGTCGTCTTAAAGGTGGGGTTTTACGGTACCTACCCTAGATTTTCAGACCATGTAACCTGAAACACACCTTCTTTTTTTTTTGGCCTTATATTGATCAAAGGGGTAATTAAATTATGTGAATTGGGCGGATTGACAAGCTGCTCCCAGGCTATCCCCTGGTAGGATAGGCGCTGGCCGAGGCTGACCTGGCCCCATATCATGTTGCCCGTGCCCCTGGTATGTCCACTATCTGCTGATATCGTTTATGGAGTAGGGTGCAGCACGGGTAGAGAAGGCTTATCAGGATCTAGCTGGACACCAGAAGGGGGATTAACACAGGGGTAGGTTTTAGCCGTTATCCCTTTAAGGACAGCATGATACCGTAATGTATCATGCCCTTGGTCGTCATGATGCATTCATGCAGCCCTGGCGAGTAACTCCCCAGTGCTGCATGAATGCATCATGCCAACCCTTTGTGGTTGAGACACTCCCAACGGGTCGGCAGGATGCACCAATGTAGCACCGGTGAGTTACTCGCCACGGCGGGGCTACATTGGTGCATCATGCCGACAAATGTCATCTTTTAGCGACATCCATCCTTAAAGGGTTAAGGGATATGGGATAAATGGGATCAACTATACCTTGTTCATTTACCGTTATCAGAGTTACAGAAACATGGGTTTTGCTATATCTTGTTAGTACTTAAAGTACAGGAGGAGTATATAATATAGTATAGTGAATGCGGTCCTTAAAGGGTCAACAGTTGCCTATACTGTAGGGGGTGCAGAGGTGCCGCCCCAACCCCCCCCCCCACCCCCCTGAGGTTGGAAAGTCGCCGAACTTAAGGGCACCAGGTCACAAAGTCGCTTTTTTAGACTATTTTTACAATAACCAAATTTCTCCAAAAGTCGACAGGTCGCTTAAATTAGTGTACTAGGTCGCCAGGTCGCCTGGAAAACAGCCCAAGTCGCCAGGTCGGTTTTGACCCCTCTGCAGTCACACTATACTATACTTATCTAGTTAACTACAACAGTAATATGTTACATCAACGCTAAACATAACTATACCTTTCTTCTTTAGTGCTTTTGTTTTACTGTAACATTAGAGTGTGTTTGGTTCACGTTGTAAACCTGGCAGCGACTGACCCCCTGTCCCAGGTCTAATGGTCCCACATCTATCCCCCATAGTTTAACATTCCTCCGACCCCTGTCAGTGTCACACGACACTAACTATACCTCTACACACCCTTACAGCGTGACAGGGTCACTATCTTTTAAAAATATGATAAAAGTTTAAAAATATAATAAAATTGGGTTGTTTTAGTAGAATACTTTAAGTGTTATCTACTGTATTTATGAATACAAACGACCTATGGTCAGTGGGATTATGTTACAATGAAGTACACTGTATTGCACATCAGGCTGCACTATTTCATGCATTTTATGTGCAAGTTCAGGGAAGTAAACCTTGAAAAGATTGCAAAATATCCCAAGCTCAGAAATGTATCACTGACATCACTAACAAGTAGATAGTCTGGGAAGTGTACCGGGACTACTTTTTTTTATTGGCGCGTATGAATCAGATATTCTGTATAAACAGAGCTTACGTACCAGGCAGAAACTCATCAGGAAGAAACTAAGTATTGAGAGAAATTGAGAAAGTTTTCAGAAATGTGCCCCTTTTCCTGCTGGTAAGATCTGTAGCTAGCCCGAGGCTTTAACCTTGTTACCACCTAAACTACTACCTGGGTCTAAAACATACCGTAAATGATTAGCCACACGACTAAAACCCCATCTCTCATCCCCGAGACGCCCACGGCACCCAGCGTGTGACTCCCCGTGATTTACGGAATGTTCAAGTCGTCAAATTAGGAACTAAAACCTATTATTTTTTTGTACTTCTTGTTCTGCTAAATTGACTAGAAGAGCCATTCTCTGGTAGACAAAAAGGAGGATATCTGAAGATTTTGGTCAATTTTGTGTAGGAAATTAACAATATTCAATACAGAAATCCCAGTGAAAAAGTAGTAATTCCTGCAATGTAGGAAAATTGGAATATCTGATTGACCTCTGAATGTACTGAAATTCTAATATGTTATTTAAGTGATAGTTTCCACTTCTTAACAACATAACACTATGCATTGCCTTAACCTTTTAAGACAGCATATTGTCCTTATGTTAATTTGTCATTATGACTTGCGAATTTCTCGGCGGCGCTGCATTGTCTTAATGTTAATTTGTAAAAATGTTATTATGATTTGCGAGATTCTCGTCGGTGCTGCATTGGTGTATAATGTCAACCGTTAGGAGTGTATCAACCCCATTAGGGTCAGCATGATACATGAATGCATCACTGCAGACTTGCTTGATAGGGCTGCATTCATGCATTGAAGCAGTATGCAGCCCTTAAAGGGGCAATATCACCACTCGCACCTAACCACACAGTACTTGAACAGTACTAGAAAATGTGAATGGGACATGCTTGATGAGAATGCCGCTTTAAAGGGTTGATATGAAACCGGTACATGAAATTTTCTCTAGGGAGTGGATGCCACTGTAGAACAGTTGAAACCACTCACACAATAGACCTGTAAACATTGAAACTTGAGCTTCAAATACCTCACGTGGACCTTGAAACTGAACTATTAGTGGTTCCCACAACAACTAGCCAGATCTAAGGGCACTCCTCCACCCATACCCGCCTACGGGTCTATTTATAAGTCAAATTCTGCAATAGTATGCACTTTGATAAAGCCAAAGGTATGCATTCCAGGAAAATACTTCATTTCTTAAATACATGTTAACGGTTTTCTCAAAGATTTGGGAAGGTCACACAAGGCAATTCTTTGTATGACCTACAAAATCTGGTATCAAATAAAGAATCACATTAAGGAAATAACAATGTCCAACACCATTGTACCCACTGACCAAATACTGCTGAGTCATCTGACCCCTGCGTTATGGGGCCATGCTTGTGATGTTTAGTCCGGCCACAGACCTGCACCCACAAGGGAAGGGTCCTGGTGCTAGAGCGGGCATTTTGAGATGCGGTGCCCAGTATAGGCAGTTAATTTGTGGAACGTTTACAAATTCCAAAATTGGGCCTTTTTAATGTTGATTTACACGAGGCAACTCAAAATCCATAAATTGCTAGAAACTATTGCCTGCAACTTTTTCATTAGACGGGGCAGTTGCAGCAACTAGATGCCTAGTGTAACTCGACCATTAGTCAATTTGGAATCGATTGTACGAATGTACAGTCAATGATAGTGCCTGCTCTAATCACTGGGGGTCCTGCTATGTGCCAGGCCTAGTGTGAACAGAAGGTTTGTATTATAAACCACTGGTGTACTATCATATCATTAACAAACAGGCACATATCTGAGTGAATATGGAAAGCTAAGTGTCTAGAGATAAGCATGGAACCTTCCCATGCCCTGTAAACCTTTTACTTTGTCTGTAATGAGGTCCTGTAGTTCACCCACAGTCAAAACATGGGGATCTCTCACCAGCCAAGTATAGCGATACTGGGCTGGCTCGCTAGCTACTCGACCATAAGACTGCTTTTTCACATATCTCTCTATCAACTGATGAAAAGTGGTGATAACGCCAAGAGTCGCTATACAAAACGGCATTGTTACCGACTAGACCTTACACCCTGGCAGCAAACAGTAACACTGTCAGGGACTGGATGTCCAACCTCTACAATGCCTGATCCGGTGCCCAGTGAGGGGTCAGAGCCGTGTCAAGTGGACGTATATACACATAATGGGTCATGTCGCCCAGCAACACTGTCACCCCATAGTCATCCATCATGACACTATGGACTGAGCTGTATACTGGATACCTCAGCTGCTGGCAGAACAACACTAGGTATGATCCTGGCTTCAACTACCTTAGTTACAACCCTAGTTACAACCCTATTTACTACCCTAGTTACAACCCTAGTTACAACCCTAGTTACAGGCCTGCACACTGCCGTCAACTACCCTAGTTACTACCCTAGTTACTAGCCTAGTTACAACCCTAGTTACAGGCCTGCACACTGCCTTCAACTACCCTAGTTACTACCCTAGTTACAACCCTAGTTACAACCCTAGTGACAGGCCTGCACACTGCCGTCAACTACCCTAGTTACTACCCTAGTTACTAGCCTAGTTACAACCCTAGTTACAGGCCTGCACACTGCCTTCAACTACCCTAGTTACTACCCTAGTTACTACCCTAGTTACTACCCTATTTACAACCCTAGTTACAACCCTAGTTACAGGCCTGCACACTGCTGTCAACTACCCTAGTTACTACCCTAGTTACTACCCTAGTTTCAACCCTAGTTACAGGCCTGCATACTGCCGTCAACTACCCTAGTTACTACCCTAGTTACAACCCTAGTTACTACCCTAGTTACAACCCTAGTTACAGGCCTGCACACTGCTGTCAACTACCCTAGTTACTACCCTAGTTACTACCCTAGTTACAACCCTAGTTACAGGCGTGCACACTGCCATCAACTACCCTAGTTACAACCCTAGTTACGGGCCTGCACACTGCCTTCAACTACTCTAGTTACAACCCTAGTTACAGGCCTGCACACTGCCTTTAACTACCCTAGTTACAACCGTAGTTATGGGCCTGCACACTGCCTTCAACTACCCTAGTTACAACCCTAGTTACGGGCCTTCACACTGCCTTCAACTACCCTAGTTACAACCCTAGTTACGGGCCTGCACACTGCCTTTAACTACCCTAGTTATGGGCCTGCACACTGCCTTCAACTACCCTAGTTACGACCCTAGTTACGGGCCTTCACACTGCCTTCAACTACCCTAGTTACAACCCTAGTTACGGGCCTGCACACTGCCTTTAACTACCCTAGTTATGGGCCTGCACACTGCCTTCAACTACCCCAGTTACAACCCTAGTTACGGGCCTGCACACTGCCTTTAACTACCCTAGTTACGGGCCTTTACACTGTCTTCAACTACCTTAGTTACAACCCTAGTTACGGGCCTGTACACTGCCTTCAACTACCCTAGTTACGGGCCTGTACACTGCCTTCAACTACCCTAGTTACGGGCCTGTACACTGCTTTGCACAGCTGGAGTTACGGAAGTATTTATCACGTTACCACAAATAGCAGACCCTCACTTCTATATATGGGCCTAAGGATTTTTCAAAAAACTGACCTGAAATGTGTCTGTGTTGTAACCCTTTAAGGACCACATACAGCTTTAATTCAATTCATGTCCATTAAAATCATGAGTCACTCACCAGGGCTGCATTTATGCATCATGCCAACCCTCCATCTGCAGAGTTAACTCTAAGAACGCATGTAATTAAAAGGCAACATTTGTTGTCATGATGCACCAATGCATCCATGGCAAGTAACTCTCCGGTGCTGCATTGATGCATCATGTCGACCCTGCAGGAGTCATAGGGTCGGCATAATTCTTGAATGCAGCACTGGCGAGTTACTTGCCAGGGCTGCATAGATGCATCATGGAGACCAAGGGCATGATGCATGAAGGTATCATGTGGCCTTACAGGGTTAACCCTGTATTTTTGTACTACACACAGACACACAGACAGACACAGACCGCAGCCCCCCTGTACCTCCACACACCATGTAGCGTGCTCTGCCCCATCACACACCAGACACAACACCAGGGGGTATTTTTAGCTGTGGTTCTGAGTTAAATTACTCCAAAATTACCTGAAATTACTCTAAAATGACCCCCAATTCATGGCACCTGCAGGGAAGGAACTTTAGATCAATACAGTGTTGATAAGGAGAACACTATGTGGTATTATGATGTGTTTTGTGTGTGTGTATGTACACTGTGTTCTTGTGTTAACATGGTTTTGTATACGTGTGGACGATGTTTACACTTGTAAATACCTTTACATAGTTGGGACACCGACACTAATAAATGACAGAGGCTTCTTTCCTCATACATAACTTAATATTATTCCATGTGTGATTCCTTCTTATTGCAAGAATAAAAGCTTTGCACATCCCCCTTTCTTAGACTGATTTTTTAGACTGAAGAGGAACAGTCGGAAATATATTACTCTACGCTAATCATGTACAACCTGCGGGTAAATTCTCACGTAGAGGCCTTGGCTAGTACAAGAGTCAGATTGCTGGTGCAGCTTATAGGATCGTCCCAAAGTCGGGGTGCTGCTTATACGTGAGTTAGGCTTTTACGCGAGATTTTACGGTATTGCTGACCTTACCTAACAGAGGTTTTCTGCCCATGTAACCTCAGCAGACCCCTGTGCCTAAAACATATGGCTGCCACATCTAAGGGTGGTTGGGGAACATGAAATGTCATTCTGTAGCCAGATGGCGCCATGTGAGCTGATTACCTCTCTGTACGGATACGGCCATCTTTACCGTAAAACCTCGCGTATAAGCCGCGGCTAGTACGTGAGTCAGATCAGCGATGTGGCTTATAGGAGATGCCCAGGGTCTGGGTGCGGCTTATGCTTGAGTTTCAGCTACTATGGTACAGTACTAAAAGTCACCATAATCAGAGCTCTGGTGCTGCTTATAGGATCGGCTCAAAGTCAGGGTGCGGCTTATATGCGAGTTAGGCGTATACGCGAGGTTTCACGATACCCACTTAATGGCTTATATATTATAATTCATACATCAGGGACAACAGGGTTGGACCAAGAATATGTTAGGAGAGTGATGCTTCTGCTATACGGGACTAGCACATCCTGGTACCTTAGGCAGTCGGGGGCTAAACCTGCATCTCCCTATCAGGCTAATTCCCTCCCCTCACACCTAGAACAAAGATGCTGAGAAGAAATCCACCCATGATGCACTGCTCTGGAGTCGGGGCCTAGTAGTAACCACAATGCATTGCTCTGAGCCAAGATGGCGGCCTCAAGAGCCTAATAAGCTAGTGCCGTATAGATTCAGGCCCCTCAGAGAGGGAATTCCTCGGTCTCCCTCTGTCTCAGAGTGTACCTATGAAGGTGTGGTGTGAGGGGTGGGGTTATTTTCTAAACAGTCTGCAGTGAGTTAGACACAACCGACCCACATTTGCTGTTTGATTAAACAGGTTGGTCTACAAGATCCCCAACACCCTTCTACCCACCACACACACCTGCTGACTCATGCCATGTGTGTATTAATCCTTCAAGGACCACATGTCACTAAAAGTTGACATTTGTTGTCATTATACGCCGACGTAGCAATGGTACTGCATCGGTGCATCTTGCCCGGCATCTTGTCAACCCTTCGGGGGGGTCTCAACCCGGGTTACCCCATAGGGTCGGCATGATGCTTGAATGCAGCCCTGGCCAGCGCTGCATTCATGCATCATGACGACCAAGGTCATGATGCATCAAGGCATCATGCCGTCCTTAAAGGGTTAACCCTCTGAGGGAAGCAGGGTGTTTTAATACGGTATCAAATATCCTTTTGTCATGCATTCAATAGCATTGGGTTTAGTGAGTGCTGCATTGGTGCATCATGCTGACCGTATAGGGTTGATACACTCCTGACAGGGGTAGGCATGATGCACTAATGCATGCGGCATCATGCTGTCCTTAGGGGGTTAAACACTGAGGTGACGGGAGGAGTTTGTGGGGGTGGCTAACGTTAACACTAAACATGTCCCACTTTTAGATGGATCAGCATAGGGAACATCTACGTCATTTAATGTATTATTTAAACAGTGATGAACTAGTGTCGGGTTTTATTGTGGCAGTATGTTCTTGTGCACTACTGAGGAAACTAAAACAATACAGAGGTGTCTATATGACACACTCCTACATTCATTCATTGATAGTCTCCCGTGCTGGTGGTATAGACCACAGGCGCAGTATTGGTTAATTATAATAAATTATAAACTACCGTATATACTGAGCCATGAATGTGGAATTCAGTGTAGGGAAAAAAAAACAACTTATTACGTACTTATCACGTACTTGTGACCCTGAATGCCCGGTGAAGGCGGGAATGACTTACCTGATTCAGTTCTGATAGAGTAGTGGCAGAGTGAACACCGCACCTTCGTACTCAAATCCTACACTCCTACATTCATGTATGAATTTACAAAACTCTACGGTAACAACTGCTGTTTAATATACTTGAAATTCTCCAAATTCTCAAAGGTGTAGTGTGACATCTTGTGCATTCAAATGGCAGAATTGTTTTGTCTTGTGTTTTATTGGGTTTTTTTTTTTTTGTGTTAGGCCTATATTTCTTATAGCATCACAAATATGTCATCACCCCACCATATGTCAAAGATGCGCTAAGACCAACCTGGACATGAAGACATGAATTATGTAATAGACAGACTATGGTTATGAGAAGTTAACTAGAAATAACCACATTAAACCCTTCCAAAGGTATCTGTTTTAAACCACGGCTGTAAGGTTATGTGAGTCTATGCAGAAATATCCAAGGTGTGATTGAATTTATTTGTCGTGCCCCTCCGCCCTGGTTTGATGTGAAAAAATATGTTGACCACCTGTTCAAAACTCTTTTTTTCAAGTTTCTTTTTGTCCTTACAAGCAGTTATTGCTAACCACAGTGTTTGATATCCTCATTAGTTTATTTATTCTTCTAAATACTATTATTTTTGCTGGTTTTTCTTTTGCTTGTACAAAGCTGTGCATGTAAGTGTAATGTGGCGTACGGAGGGGCGGCCGGGTGGAAGCTACCAGTCACCGCCGCCAGGGGCACCTACCGTAAAACCTCCCTTAGGCCACTCAAAAAAAAAGGTTTCTCATCACTAACGTTTAAAAAATCTGACGAGGAAGGCTTTTATTTAACCTCGTATGTAATGGATAATTTACATTTTTCGTGACCAAAATTCACACATTTTTGGTTAAGAATTGATTGATCTTAAAAGTGGAGAAAATGAAAGTTATTTCTATACCACTGCATTGCTGGTATTATCAGCTTTGATTTGATACCAAATATGACAATTTTTGTCCAGTTTTATCAGTTTTTTATCATCAAAAATTGGCTAAAAAAAAGGAGTTTTCCCCAAAACCTGATTTTTATGCGCGTGGTGATGAGAAACCATTTCATTTTTTGAGTGGCCTTATAACAAGATTTATTTATCTTATATTTACATTTGCTATCAGCCAAATTTCAACTCCCAAACAACATTCTGCTTGTAGGCAAGGTTTTGATATGTAGGATATATATGAAAACAAATTTCAAACAATTTTTAGTATAAGCTGAATTTTTGCTCTCAAACTCACATTCGGCTTTTAACCAAGGTTATAGGCTTAAAATCGAGTTTTTACGGCAGTAATACCCTTTAATAACAGCATGTCGCTAAAATGGGACCACTGTCGTCATGATACACCAACGGAGAAGCACGGTGCTGCATTGGTGAATCATGCCGACACTCCGAGAGTTAATCAGCCCCGTAAGGTCAGCATGATGCATTAATGCAGCCTGAGCGAGTAACTCGCGCAGGCTGCATTCATGCATCATGACAACAAAAGGGTACATTAAAGCCCCTTGCGGCCCTTACAGAGTTACAACACCCACTGGGGTGGAAACTGGGGCAGCATGGAGACCACCCTTACAGCATCTACTGGGACCTCATAACTCATTGTGGTTATATGGCCAAGTTACTACATGTCCCCTGCCCCTACCTGTCTCTGTACTCTATCCCTGTCCTTCTCTGTCTGTCTCTGTCTCTATCCCTGTCTCTGTCTGTCTCTGTCCCTGTCTGTCTCTATCTCTGTCTGTCTCTGCATGTCTTTGTCTCTATCCCTGTCTGTCTCTGTCTGTCTCTGCCTGTCCCGCTTTCTATATGTTAATCTCTGCTCTGCTTTGGTCGGTCTGCCCCCCCCCCATGTTTCTTTATCCATGATCCCTACCTTTTGTCAGCTAACAACCCTCCCTTTCGCAGTTGCTTCCTTGGCCTGTCTATCTTCCTGTCCCTTCCTGTCTCCTTACTACATTATCTACTCTCTCCTGTCCCTGTTTTCTGTGCCTGTATGCCTGTCCCCTTACCCCCCCCCCCTCCCCACCACCTTCCCTCCCTCTCCACCATAATCTACTCTCTTCTCCTAGTTTACTGACCTACCAAGTCTCTATCTGCCCTGGCATGTCAACAGATTATTTTTCCTCGCATTTTTCTCTGTTTTTAGATCTGAGAGCTAACCGTAATTTGACATCCATGGGCGTCACCAGGGGTGTGAGT
The DNA here is from genome assembly GCA_947462335.1 of Harmothoe impar. Lineage (NCBI taxonomy): Eukaryota > Metazoa > Annelida > Polychaeta > Phyllodocida > Polynoidae > Harmothoe > Harmothoe impar. The sequence continues at coordinate 18,201,298 of OX381717.1, forward strand.
GAGCTTGGACCCACTCCAGATGAATGGAAAAATAATTACCTAAGGTCAAAAGGCCACAACTACCAACTCCCTGGTCAACATACACTCTGACCCCCTCCCAACACCAAGGTCACTGGTGCCTAGAACCAAGGTCACAGTGCCCAAGGTCAAGGTCGGAGATGTGCCAAGAGGCGCGTCAGCTTGTAGCCGAGCAGATTTACTATTTTTATTTTTCATGATTATTTGGTTATTTTCTGTCAGTTTTTTTATCTTGTTCTGTCTATGCGTCCCTGTGGTCCTGTCAACTATCCATCTGTTTCCCCCTCTCACATCCCTGTGACCTTGAAATGTGACAAGTTAGGTCACCGTGGTAGGAAACAACAACATTACAGCAGGGAATTGAACATCATATGAACATAGGTCTCAGTGAGGGAAACCCCACAGAAAACTGAGTCATATACGATTATGGTTAGAAGTGAATACTGTAGGAGCACTGAATGGTTCATAATAAAGTCAGAAATGATGCCAATATTATGAAAACGTGTACACATGCTGCTGGATGTCTGCCAAGTTCAATCAAATAATAGGAAAATGATTCTCAGTGAGTGTACATTTTTTCAAAGGCTAGATTGGGGATCAGTAAAAATGCAATTTATTCAGTGCAAATTCTGGCGGAATTCATGTTCATGTGGTTTTACGCTACAGACCAGTGTTTAAATTTTCTGTGATCAGTAGCCAATTTTGGTTGGATATATTTTGTAGGAAAGATGTATCTTTTAGATCAAGGGTGTCTTTCAGAAGTTGTAAATTTCCTGGTAGTTGTTATGGCGTTATCTGCTATATTAAAGTATATAGAAGTATTTCCTTATTTTACCTACAGTGTGGTGGATGTAAAAATAACCATAGAGGGTTACAGTGACGTACACCTTGGTTTGATGCAGTGTACCTAAGGCAGAGATGCTGCCAAATATCAGTTTAATATGTGATCAGAGGCTCCATCTTTGGAATAAAAGGGGCCATCATGATCTCTAGATATGTCATGATGTTTGTGATTATACACCTGGTATAGAGGAGACACTTATTCAACATCTTCTTGAAGTTTAAGATTATTTCCCCCCAGGGCTTATACAAAACTCAGCATTTATACGAGACGGTACAGTTCTTGTTTTAAAGTGTCTTCCAGACCAGATGATTCATCTTGGAACAAACAAGTTTCATATTTATTCCCACTTATGGTGATACAACTTGCAGCTGGTCAAACAGTTAGCCTATCCTGTCCTACTCACTACTCGACACCATTATCAGGCCCCTCACCGGTAAATTGGACAAGGCGACAAGGCCCTTGTGACAAGGGACGAGGGGTTGCGGGAGGTTAGCAACAAGGGACACGACATACTTCTTAAAATCGACGAGGGACAATGTCTGTATCTTAAAATCGACAAGGGACAATGCCTATATCTTAAAATCGACAAGGGACAATGCCTGTATCTTAAAATCGACAAGGGACAATGCCTATATCTTAAAATCGACATGAGACAATGGCCATATCTTAAAATCGACAAGGGACATTGGCATTTCTTCTATTCGACAAGTGACATACCCCCGTTTGGGGCCTTATTATTCACAGATTCCCACATAGTACATGTAACATAGTCCAGAATGCAATGCGTGGCGCTGGTTCCAACCTTGCAGGACACAACAACCAGCTCCAGCGCTGGTTACAGTCCAGTTACCCAACATCACAGCAACCAGCTCAGCAGCCAATCACAAAGGTCCTTACAGTTTCTGGGTAAACCAATGGCAGCCATTGACAGGTGAGACGTTTATTGGCCCTTGACCTGATCTAACTGGTCAATGTGTAGACTCAGTTCACAGTGTACACCAGCTGGATCTAGTTCCTCTGACGGCCGCTTGGCGCCACCACCAACCACTGACCACAACGAGGCTAACTTCCGGTGGTGTGAGCAGCCAACCGGAAGTGGTATCGTACACCTGGTGAGCACAAGTGGAACCACTAGGGAGTGGTTTTAGTTGGTGGGGAGGGGTGGGGGGTTTAGGGTTCTTGTTCTAAGTTCAATAAAACCTCGCATATAAGCTGCGGGTGGCTAGTACGCGAGTAAGATGGGCAGTGCGGCTTATAGGAATCTGGAGCTATACTCTGTGGGTCCGCCATTTTATATTTCGCTGGTTGCGGTTAAACCCACTGATACGACATCCTACTATGGGTACAATTAGGGAAAAAAGGGGACAGGCTAGTACCAGTCTTATCAGCTCTTATCAGTGCTGCCCGCCGCAACCAGCTCCAGTCCCGACTAGGCCCTATAGGATCGGCCCAGGGCCAGGGTGCGGCTTATACGCGAGTTTTTTCTACTATGGCACAGTAGTAAAAGTCGCCATAGTCAGATCTCTGGTGCGGCTTATAGGATCAGCCCAAACTCGGGGTGCAGTTTATATACAAGGTTTTAGGGTACCCGGTATTTTAGTCTCCACCAAAAAAGGGAGCTAACCCCCCCCCCCTCCCTCCTGCATTGTCCAAAATTCATGGTAATCCCCTTTAATCGGATTCACATCATTCAGACCATAAACTTTAAATATTTTATACTGAACCTACAAAGATCAATGAAAGAAATCCAACAAAATCCAAGCTTCTAAAAACATAAGCCCAACTACCTTCCAAATCCCTGATAGCCTTATGCCATTCAGATTCTGATCTTGGTGCACCGTGCCAAAGCGTAAGCACAAAAGATACACAAATCTCATCAGATAATGGATTTCTGAGTGGTGGAACTTCACCAAGCCTCTCAAATCCCTCTCCGACAAGGTTAGACCTATTCAGCATATGATATAGTACTTTAATGCATCATACCCTTTGTCGTCATGATGCGTGAATGCAGCACTAGTGATTCTACTCCTAAGGGGTACAGTCATGCATCATGCCGACTATGTTGGACTGATACTCTCCTAATGGGTCGGCATGATGCATGAACGCCAGGGCTGCATTCATGCATAATGATTACAAAGGACACAGCACATTAAAGCACGATGCGGCCCTAACAGGGTTGCATATCAATGAGTGGTAGGGTGGTTCTGTGCTAGATACTAGGGGTCGTGCATGGAGGCTTAGGATAAGGCAGTTAGGGTTATATTTAGACTTAACCCTTCAAGGACGGATGTCGCTAAAAGATAACATTTGTGGCCATGATGCAGCAATACATCTAAGTTCTTGAAAAAGTGACCCATAATGAGGGGGATTTTGGCGAATAGCAGACCTTTGGCGAGGAGAATTTTGCTCAATAAGTACCCTCGTGGGTGCAGATGGGTCAAAAGCGACCTAGCGACCTGAGCCATTTTGAAGGCGACTTTCGACCTAAGGCAATGATATTGCGAATTTTCGACCTGAACTCCTTAATTTCGGCAACTTTCCGACCTCGGGGGCACATATGTCCATGGACGCCATACATGGACAGGGACAGACTGGACCCTGGGGGGGGGGGGGGGGGCGGGCTCTGCATCCCCACCCTTGCCAGTCAAATACCCGTGTACATACAACATATAGCAAGTGCCCCCCCCCCCGGTCCAGTCTGTCCATGTCCATGTATGGCGTCCATGGACACCGTGAACTGTTGGACTCTGAGCCCCTATAAGGGCGCCAGCCAGTTTACAGTGGCTATTTTGAGTTGGCCTCTCATAACCATAGTCTATCTATTACAAAACCGGTGCCTATTTGCCGGAACAATGTGTTCAGTGGGGTAGCCTCCCCCTGCCCTTGGACCTGTTGGACCTGGCCTGTTTGGTCAAGAGTGCTTAGATGTGAGCTCTTGTCACACACCATTAATTGGTGCCTTGATATATAACCAGCTCTAATACTCCAGTGCAGTACAGTAAATGTTAGTGACCAATTCTGTTACTTGTCCCAATGGTTAGCCCCATCTTCTGGTAGGTGCAGTGCGCATGTTCAGAGTTGATCAATCCAAGATGGCGTCATGATCCATGAATGCAGCCCTGGCGAATTTCTCGCTAGAGCTGCATTCAAGCATCATGCCAACCCTACAGGCTTCAGACATTTGAGTCCGAAGCGTCGACATAATGCACCAATGCAGCCTCGGCGAGTAACATGACGATAAATGTCATCTTTAAGCGACATACCGTCCTTAAATGGTTAACACATTAAAAGTAAATAAAGACTACAGGTGTACCTCCATGTAGTTCCAGTATGTGCCACCAGGTGTCTCTATACTGTAGGACGCCAGCTGGGTGACCTTCAAGCTGACACTCACCTTACAATGTCACCTTCACCTTGACAATGACCTTGGTATGTATGACCTTCACCTTGGTGTCATTAGCACTTTCATCCTTCCCTTTCAGTGTTGACTGTGAATGTTAGAATGTCTAGGCCAAAAAAAAAAGGTTTGTTTCAGGTAACATGGGCAGAAAATGCAGGGTCGGTAGGTAGTATTTTGTTCTTTTTTTTAAACTTTTTCTTTTTTAACATGAAAGTACTAAAATTGACCAAAAAAGGGTAAAAATGCGGAAATTTCTTCAAAATTGCATAAAAAAACATAGAATCGGCCCTAATTTGATAGAGTCGGTCGGGTGACCTGAAACAAACCTTATCTTTTTTTTGGCCCTATCCTCCCGACCTTCCCCCTGTTTGGCCATTGTTGTGGTCATTGTCTGAGTATTTGGATCTCACTTTTTAGCGTGTCGCGCGGGTCCAGCCTGGGAAAGAACTCGTTGTATCTTGTAAGATGTGATTACAATATGGCTGTTTAATGATTATTGTCTTCAGCTGAGATGATCTGAGCATTTTGATCTCACTTTTTAGTGAGCCATGCAGGACTAGCATTTCAAGGAGTTCTTTGAGCATTGTGGGCAATGACTACAATATTGCAATTTAATGATTATTGTTTCGGTCCTGCGTATAAACTGCATCTCACATATAAGTCACACCTAGTCTTGTGAAATGCTGTACAACCCGCACCTGCTGTCTGATAATGGCTACTTAATTTAATACTGCAGTATACTCAATATCATACTGTAGTATACTTATTAAAAACCCTCATATAGGCCGCACCTCTAACCTTGCAATAGTGTAGAACCTGCCTATTGGGTTTCTTTCGCATACGACCCGTATCAGAATCTATGGTACCAGTAGCTGTTTCATTTAACCCACGGTGGCGGGCGAAGACAAAGGAATCGCACCTTGGGGATATTGTATACCCTGACATAACTGAGGGTTAAGTCAGATAGCCTACACCTGGCCAGGGTGCTCCCACATACCCACTGCCCACTGGTCAGCCTGTGTCGCCTGTGTCAATTTCTAGAGGGTTTGTGTCATCCATGTGGATTTTTAAATGGACTCTGTTCATATCCATCGATTTCTAAAATGACTGCGTCGCCCGTGTCGATTTTCAAAAGGACTGTGTCGCAGTAGAGGGGGAGAGCTAGATAGGAGCAGCGTTATTCATGTATACAATGACCCAGCCCCCCCCCCCCCCCACTCACTGCCTCTACTACCTGATCACTTACCACCTCACTCACCATGCTGCCTAATTAGGTCAGCTGTCCTTAACCCTTTAAGGATGGCATCATGCATTAAAGCATCATGCCCTTGGTCGTCATGATGTTTGAATGCAGCCCTGGCGAGTAACTCGCCAGTGCTGCATTCAAACACCATGCCGACCCGATGGGGTTGAGACACTCACCAAAGGGTCGGCATGATGCACCAATGCAGCACTGGCGATTTACTTGCCGGGGCTGCATTGGTGTCATCTGTCTTTAAAGGGTTAACCCTTCAACAACAGCAGAGTGCTTTAATGCACTTTGCATTTTTGTCGCACTACTGAGTAATTGGTCCTGCATTCATGCATCACGCCGACCTTACGGGACGGATGCACTCTCAAAGGGTCAGCATGATGCACCAATGCAGCGTTGGTAAGTAACTCACCAGCGCTGCATTTGTGCATCATGATGCCAAGTGAACAGAAAGCCTTGAGGCATCATGCCATCCTTAAGTATGTACATGTAACTAGGTCACCAAGGCCATAAATCAGAGCTCCTTAGTAACCGGCTACTTTTATTAACCCTTTAAGGACGGATGTCACTAAATGATGACATTTGTCGTCATGATGCACCAATGCAGCCCCGGCGAGTAACTCGCCGGTACTGCATTGGTGCATCATGCCGACCCTTCGATAGTGTCTGAACCTAAGGGGATCGGCATGATGCCTAAATGCATCATGACGACTAAGGGCATGATGCATTAAGGCATTATGCCGTCCTTAAAGGGTTAAACGTCTTCATCCTTCTTCTTGTGTTTGTCCATCTATGATTCGTCTGGATGCTGCTTCACTCCTTCAAATACGGAAACTACCCGGTATTTGACCGATGCCGAGTCTCAGCTTATACTGATTCACTTCAAATTCTGTTAATATAGAGACAGATATCTAGGGGCCAGCTGTCTGAGGACCAATTATCATTGGGCCAATCATCATTGGGCCAATCATCATCGGGCCAATTATCATCGGGCCAATTATTATTGGGCCAATCATCATTGGGCCCATCATCATCGGGCCAATTTTTATCGGGCCAATTATCATTGGGCCAATAATCATCGGGCCAATTTTCATCGGGCCGCTTGTCTAAGGGGCCAGTTATTACGGGGCCAATCATTGCAGGTCCAGTTATCATGGGGCCGGTTGTCGCGGGGTCAGTCATCATGGGAGCTACCGTACAGTCGCGATTAAGCGCCGGGGCGCTCTTCAATTTGACGGGGCTCTTACCCAGGCGCTTATACAAGACAGGCGCTTATTCAAGGTCACGATTTTAGTGCTTAAGAAGCATTTGGAAGCCCCTACACCCCGGCGCTTATTCAAGACCGGCGCTTATTCAAGACCAGGTGCTTTATCGCGTCGGTACGGTAGTCATTTTACAGTCAGTTGTCTCGGGACATACAATTCAGCTCAAATTTGCACCTCTGCACTGACTTTACGTTTAATACAGAGAACTTCAGCCACTGTTCCTGAAGTATTATAACTTAATCATCTTTATTTCAATCCCAGCTGATCCTTGAAGAGTATGGCACCACCCAATGGCTAACTGACCACTGCAGCCTTTAACATGGCACTGACTGGGTATACTTGTTCCTAAGGCCAGACCAAAAAAAAAGTTGGTCAATGGATTTCGCGCACCTTATTTTCGGAAAAGGAATTTTTTGTCAATGGATTTCGCTTGCTTCACTTTTTTTCAAAATTGAGATTTTTTTTTTTCAAATTTTCTTCCAGTAAATCCCCGAGATCAACCAATAAATTATTATCTTGAGGTCCACTAAGAACTTTTGTCGGAGGCTGGTTAAAAAAAAAAAAAAGATTTCGCTCGCTCGCACCATATTTTGAAAAGTGAAATCCATTGACCAACTTTTTTTTTTGGTGTGGCCTTAGTGAGCTTAAACCAATAGCACCTAGTTTAGTGGTCATTTTCTAAACCTTTAAGAAGATGTATCGAGGCTTCATGTTCTGACATTAGTCGTCATGATGCACCAACACAGCACTGGTGAGTAACTGACCAGTGCTGCATTAGTGCATCATGCCGACCCTTCGAGCGTGTATCCACCTTGTAGAGTCATCATCATGTATGAATGCATGTAGTCTTACCAGTGGTGCATGAATGGCTCATGTCAATGATCGGGTAAAAATTTAAAGCACTATATCGTATAGATTTAAAGCACTAGTATATTGTATAAATGTAATGCACTGTTGCCCTCAAAGGGTTAACAACAAAGTTTACAACCCCTACCATATCAGAGAAAGTGGCCATTGTGTTTCTTGGATGCCACCCACTCCTTCCATCTTACCTAGTTATGTCACAATGGTGTACACACTATACTGGACATTTGGTCCCCCCCCTCACACACCCCACACCCTCCCTCACCCTACTCAAATATTAGTTGTCCACACATTTTAGCGCCTCATCCAACATCACCCTAATTCATGAGTTTGTCATTTTTACCACACACACCTAAACCCCCACCTCCACTATATAAAGCCCTGGGTAGTGAGCACCGGTTCTCGGCCTTACTACAGGGGCAGTAAGAAGCCTTTTAATACACCTCCCCCCCCCCCCCCCCACTTATAGTTGTTACAAATGGCCACTCCCGGAGGTAAATCCGGTATATCACACACCAGTTGTGGCGCAGTGAGCTGCAGTCCACGTCTGGCACTGGGTGTGTTGTGGCTCCAGTTATTGAGACCAAAGTTTGGAAATCAGAGACATCTTCTAATACCACATGTATTTATATAGTGGGTTACTACCAGTATTAAATCAAAACCAAACTCTTATACCACATAGCTAGCTGTCAAATCGTCACTGACAGTGAAATATATCTTCGATAGTCAGTGTGACTGTACACTTCTCTTATTTTTTTCAGGGCAAGACGCAAAATGATAAAACCGTGACAGGTCAATTGATTGATTGATCAATTGATTTGTTTCACGTCCAGACGTACATCAAGTACCTCACGGGACATATCTCAAGTTGGCAAGGAGTCATCCACAAATAGTGGTAGTCTGCCTCGCAGTAGTAGGACAGATATTAAAATGCTGCTTGCCCAATACAGCAGGTGACATGTAAAGGTAAAACCAGCCTTTAACTGAGACTGGTTTTCCCTTTTATGGTCACATTATGGCTTAACGCTCACTTCACACTGACAGACACGTTAGTCCTTTAAGGGCTGCCTAGTGCTTAAATGCATCATGCCTTTGGTCGTCATGATGCAGGACTGCAGCCCTGGTGAGTAACTCGCCAGTGCTGCGTTAATTCACCATACCAATCCTACACAGTTGACATACTCCCGCAGGGTAGGCATGATGCATGAACACAGCCCTGGTGAGTTACTCGCCGGGGCTGCATTCATGCATCATGCCCACAAAGGGTGTAGCACGCACGTTAAAGGGGCATTCTCACCATTCGCACATAGCAGCCTAGAACAGTACATTGTACTAACATTGTGAGCGGGATACGCTCGGTGAGAATGCCACTTTAAAGCGCTATGCGGCCCTTAAAGGGTTAAAGCTCTCAGACAGGTGTTGCCCTTATTCCACTACCAGCATCTCCTGTACACCCTTTTTATTGTACATGTGAGTTTACTCATGTGGATGTATTTATTTATCTATTCATTTATTTATTTATTTATTTATTACCTTTATTTTTTATTTATGTAACATGTCATAAACTGAGTAGCTTTTCTACCCACATCCCCACTATGATGCTTGTCAACCATACATGTGTTGTTCGTCAAATATTAGTTATTTTATTTTATTATTTATATTATATTCAGTTTATATATATTTAGATCTATTTATTGTGTTATATTATAAATAGTGGCGTAGTTTGGTATCTGACACAGTTTTAAACACAAGCTAACACAATAACAGTTCTACATCGTTGTAACTTGAATAGTTACACAGTATTATTACAGAATACACGTTAACTACTAATTCAGAAACATAATTATTAAAAGAAAGAAAATTACAGCTCTAGATTATTATCATATCATTTTAAAATCCAATATTAACAGAATAAAATTTATTTTAGATACTCACAGGCAATATTCTTGGGGGGGAGTTCATACGCCAGAAGTGGTAAATCCGGTTGTCACTCAATTAGCTTAAATTTGAAATTTCATTAAATCCCATGTAAGACTAGTGCAATGGACAATCACAAGAACACTCCACAACTAGTGGTATCCTCTCCCACAGCATCTAGTGGGGACTCCTCCCTTTATATAGGCTCCTGTGGTGGTGTGTACTATAAGACGGAACTAGATGTTTATATGGGCTACACACATATACACACACACACACATATATATGTGTGTCACTATAAGGCAGAGATATGGGTAGTTTGGTACTCCTCCTTAAGGCCTGGTAGTACGGCCCTCCCTCCTGTTCTGGTCTGTGTATAGTGTAAAGGAAGTGGTGTAGAGACCCTCCTGTACTAGACGGAACTAGCTGCATGTACACACACACACACACACACATCTAACACACACCTACATCTACACATGCAGTATGTGTGTAGTGTGGGACTCTAACAGTGCTCCTTGACACAGTAAGGCCTCAGAGACAACACCCAGCCTACTTAATCCTCAACTAGGCCTAGTTTGGTCTTCTTTTAGGCCTAGTTTGGTCTTCTTTTAGGCCTAGTTTGGTCCTCTTTTAGGCCTAGTAGGTCTTCCTTTAGGCTTAGTAGGTCCTTTTTTAGGCCTAGTTTGGTCCCCTTTTAGACCTAATAGGTCCTCCTTTAGGCTTAGTAGGTCCTCTTTTAGGACTAGTTAGGTCCTCCTTTATGCCTAGTTTGGTCCTTCTTTATGCCTAGTTTGGTCCTCATTTAGGCCTAGTTTGGTCCTTCTTTAGACCAATGTGGAAACTGAACTTGACAAGTACACTCACAAATACACAAACCATACAAAGTCCCTGCAGTAGAGAAGGTTAGTTACAGCCTATATGTGGGTACTCCTATAGGCCCACTTATGTTGTATTATATGTGTACTTCTAGATATGTGTATTTCTATAGTAAGGAAGTGGTGCAAGCTCCTTCTGTGGTGTCCTATCCTAAACAGGGGGAGGAGACACCACTCAGAACCAGAGGTGGTGCTAGGTGGTGGGGTGGTGGTGGTGGTGGTAGTGGTGGTGGAACCACTTCTCGAGGCCACCACTTTTGATATAGTATTCTAGCTATAATAGCACAATGGTGGTAGGCCTGTGCATGTTGCAGGGGGTAGACCTTACTTCCCCAATCCCTCGGGTAAACCTCGGGCAGTATCCTTTGGTATATCCTCGTTTTCTTCAAGCTAGAAAAGCCACACCCTCAGAAGTTTTTATCTATATACCTCTGGTTATGGTATTTTGATGGCTCTGGGGCTCTCTCTAATGCCTGAGACACCTTCCCTCGCCTGTACCTCGAGAAGTATCCCCTGGACTCACCTCGTTCTCATCAATGAAGCCTCCACTGGCCACACCCCTCATACAGATCTATGTATATACATATACCACCCCTGAAGTCCCAGGCCTCCTGAGGCCGACTTTCCTCTTTGGGACACTGTCTCAGAGCTCCTTTTATGGTATCCCCTCCCCTCCTCTCAGGGTGTCAAGTCCACTTTCACTTTAAACACTTCAGGTAATCCAGTGTGGGGTGAGCTCAATTCTCCCTCTACTACCACTACCACACACCTGTCAACCAGGTCTGCAAGCCTAAATAGGCACATCCAGGCCTAACATCTAGGCCTGACAGAGGCCTGACTGGTTCCACTGTGGGGCTTGTTATGTTGTAGGCCGACACGGTGACAGCTCGCCCCAGGTAGGTAGGTGGGTCGGTACTGCTATAAAAACTGGGAGTCCTGCACATGTAGTTTCCCTTGAGTAAAAGTTGCCACACTTTGCATATGGACTTCCAGTTTATATATGCACTACTAGAGTCTCCCTATGTGTATGTAGGCGTGTTAAAGCCTAGCTCGGCCTATGTGTGGTGTGTATAGTGTAGGTTTGTGTGACAGGTAGGTAGGCGTGTAGGTAGTCCCTGTGGTATCCTCCTACCTAGACTCACTCCATACTAAACTCTCTGCCTGTAAAGTCTGCCTCTCTGCCCCAGCCTGCCACCTAGTAGTCTGTATGTGTGTGTGTGGGGGGGGGGGGGGGGTGAGTAGGGGAGATATTGTGTGTGAGTGAGTGGGGGAGGAGGGAGGGAGGGAGGGGGGCTGTGACCCACAGTACCCCCCCCCCCGCTCCCCTCCCATTACAATATGCTTCATGTGACACGGTGGCGCCGCCTGTGAACCGTCACAGGAAGTATTATGGGGTGCCATATGTTTCAACATATTTAATAAATAGAAATATGATTACCATACACTTCATCTGTAGGCATTATGCACCAGTGAGGATATGTGCCGACCCTTCGCCTTTGGCTGCATTTAATCATCATGCTACAATATAGGGATGATACTGGGCTTGGACCCAGTGAACTGGTCCCAGTAGCTAGAAATGGAACCAGAAAGTATGATGGTACATCATACATTCTAGTTCCTGTTCACTGGGTCCAAGCTTACCACAGGGACTGCCCAAACCCAGCAAAATCAAAGTTCAAGGTCATAGTGGTTTTCACCAGAGCCTTCCTTTGGAAGAACCTGGAGCTACGGTAAGTACTGAGTAATCAGGGACAAGGCCCGTAACCAGGCCCGTAACCAGGCCCGCAACCAGGCCCGTAACCAGGCCCGTAACCAGGCCCGTAACCAGGCCCGTAACCAGGCTCATAACCAGGCCAGTAACCAGGCCCGCAACCAGGCCCGTAACCAGGCTCATAACCAGGCCAGTAACCAGGCCCGTAACCAGGCCCGTAACCAGGCTCATAACCAGGCCAGTAACCAGGCCCGCAACCAGGCCAGTAACCAGGCCCGCAACCAGGCCCGTAACCAGGCCCGTAACCAGGCCCGTAACCAGGCCCGTAACCAGGCCCGTAACCAGGCTCATAACCAGGCCAGTAACCAGGCCCGCAACCAGGCCAGTAACCAGGCCCGCAACCAGGCCCGTAACCAGGCCCGTAACCAGGCCCGTAACCAGGCCCGTAACCAGGCCCGCAACCAGGCTCATAACCAGGCCCGCAACCAGGCCCGCAACCAGGCTCGTAACCAGGCCCGTAACCAGGCCCGCAACCAGGCCCGCAACCAGGCCCGCAACCAGGCCCGTAACCAGGCCCGTAACCAGGCCCGCAACCAGGCCCGTAACCAGGCCCGTAACCAGGCCCGTAACCAGGCCCGTAACCAGGCCCGTTACCAGGCCCGTTACCAGGCCCGCAACCAGTATGATGGTGGTACTTAGTACGATATTTCTAAAGAGGATGCAGAGTTTCGTGTATATAATCAATCTTTTGTGTTTTTCTCTCAAGAATCCTTTATAATTGTCTGATCGACAAGCGGTAAAAAAGACATGTAGCCAATTATATCCTCTTTACAGTCAGCTATGGTGGAACTTTTTTCCTCCTTTAGAGAGGTGGGACGGTTCAATGGAATTGACAACCCCCCCCCTTGTTACAACACTCAAAAAGTTCTGAATCATTTTCCAAAAATAAAACCATGAAAACCTCCTAAAGGCTAGACTTTATTCCCTGAGATATTTACAAAGCAAATTATCCGTGTGAAGAAAATATTTTAACGCAAATAAACTAAAGACTTTGTGAAAGCTGGCACCCCATAAATCAAAACCACTGCTCACCTACACTGGTCCCACTGCACCAGGGTCGTACACCTCTATAGCCATATAGCTCAGGTACCACAGGCGACCACTCTATAGACTATAGAGAGTACGGAGTGGTTACACTGGGTTCCTGTGGTGGACAATACCACTGGTAACAGTCTTACACTGGGTTCCTGTGCTGGACAATGCCATTGGTAACTGTCCTACACTGGACTATGGTTTTCTTGTATTCCTCCTGCCCTTCTAACCTGGTTGAAGACTTTATGAGATCTAAGCATGTGTATTGTACCATCCGTTTAAGCGCCGAGTATTGAATAAGCGCCGGTCTTGTATAAGCACCGGGAGTAAACACCCCTCCAAAGTTATAAGCGCCGGGGCGCTTAAACACGACAGTACGACAAATCTTTCTTTTCTTACTGGGGCTGGAAAACTCTGGATAGCTTGACCTAGAGTGGACCATGCACGAGTCATTCATGCATGAAAAGCCCTCTTTTATTACAGTACATGTATATTACGTGTTACTCTTTTCAGCAATGGGCAAACAGACAGTATAACATACATAAGGCAAAGAAAAAAAAATTGTTGTGTTTTTTTTTTTTACCAAATGTTTTTGGGGTGATTTGGTCAATTTCGTCCATTTTACAGATATTTGGTCAAATTTAGGCCCTAAAACACACATTTTCCCCAAAAAAATCCCAAAAAACGTTAGGGTCGGGCCAAAAAATAGGGTAGGTCGGGATCCCGGAACACAACAAAAAAAATTTTAGGCCTAAACTACACAATTGAGATGGACATCACCGCCTCCTGCTTACTTCTGGTCACAAAAAAGCATTACTGCACCATGATACTGCCTTAATACATTTAAATGATTAAATACACCATTATACATTGTGTTTCTGGTACTTCAGTTACCGGTGCCCTTCTGCAGTAGGTGCGCGGGGTACCAGAGTACTGGTTGAAGTGGCACCTGGATACACAGCCTGGGGGAGTGTACTAAGTATAGACATCCACAATTACACCAATAATAAAGACCCCGGCCTTTAACCATTTAAACCCACAGATCTTACTGCACGTCCAGTAACAGTCAAGAGTGCAGTGGGGACAGGTACTCAGCCCTATATATAGGGGGCGCTGGCGGCTTAAGGGCCGCTCAGGGTGTGGTCATTTTTTAACAACAGGGGGGGGGGGGGGCTGGATTTGAGAGAGCGGTGACCAAAAAGATTTGGACCCCTTGAGGGGGGGGAACCAGAAAAATTTTGTGGGGTGGGGGACCAAAAAAATAGCACCCCTTTTTAGCGGAAAAGCCACGCAGTACTATAGCTCAAAGGGGGCGGCCACTTTCAATTTCAAAGTTGACCGCTCCTGCAGGGGGGGGGGGATGTTGACCTGCTAGCGAGAAAATCCACCGACCCCTCCACCACCTTGCTGTTAAAAAATAACCACTCCCTAAGTGCTTTAATGTGCTATGCCATTTGTCGTTGATGCATGAATGCAGCCCTGGTGAGTAATTCGCCAGGCCTGTATTTTTGCATCATGCCGACCTTTTGGGAGTGCATCAACCCCAAAGGGTCGGCATGATGCTTGAATGCAGACCTAGCGATTACTCACCAGGGCTGTATCATGACGACCAAAGGGGCATAACACTTTAAAGTACTATGTGGCCCTTAAAGGGTTATACACACAACAGGTTAGAATCGGGTTGGTACGCAAGTTTCTAAATTTTCAGTTTAAGAGTTCAAGTTATTGAAAGATTCTTCAGGGAGAACAGAGATGACACGCGATCGTCAACAAAAAAGTACTCTGTAGGCAGTTTTTGTCAATTTTCAACTAGAAGATTATCATAATCTGATCCAGAAATTGCAGCAGAAATTGAGAAATTCCTATCAAAGTCGGAAAAATTGACATCTATCTGATAGCATTGGGGAATGAGGGGAATTAAACCCTTTAATTTTACAGGGGAGAAAAGTGTGTTTTAGGTGACTCGGCCACAATATCTGGACCAGCTACACCGCCGCTACACCGCCATTTCCTTTAGATGTTAACTTTTAATACCCTTGAATTGACCTACAGTACTGTCAGCAGTCAACTGTGGCATTGACTGACCGCTCTTTGTTTTGAGTGTAAATACACGTTATTTGTCCCCTGTATGGCTAGCACTGAGACCCAGTTCTCCCAAACCCTGCCCGACTCACCTCATGCCACCCTGGTCCCTGATAGATCTAACCCTTTAAAGCCCCAGCACCCTTATATATAGCGCTGAGTACCTGTCCCAGCTCCACTCTGACTGCCGCTGGAAGGGTACCGAGATCTGCGCCTTTAAGGGCAGCATGATGCCTTAAAGGTGCATGTCCATTTATGGGCATGATGCACTAATGCGCTCGCTAGTAAAGCACTGCATTGGTGCATCAGTCCGACCGTTCAGGAGTGTATCAAACCCTTAGGGGTGACACGATGCGTGAATGGAGCGGTGCTGCACTGATGAGTTACTGCGCTTCCCAGGGCTGCATTCATGCATGATTATTACGGTAGGACAAGAAAGGATATACCGTAAAACCTTGGCTATAAGCCGACCTTGGCTATAAGCCGAATGTGAGTTTGGGAGTATAAATTCGGCTTTTAACAAAAGTGCTTGAAATTTGTTTTCACTATGTTCCTACATTATTAAAACCTCGCCTATAAGCCGAATGGGAGTTTGGGGCTTAAAATTCGGCTAATAGCAAATAAAAACGCCAAATAAAATTCGGCTTATAGCCGAGGTTTTACGGTAAGGGCAATAAAGTACTACAGTGGCTCTTCACCCTTTAAGGACGGCATAATGCATTTATGCATCATGCCCTTGGTCGTCATGATGCATGAATGCAGCCCTGGTGAGTAACTCGCCAGTGCTGCATTCATTCATTATGTCGATCATATTGGGTTGAGACACTCTCGAAGAGCCAGCATGATGCACTCGCCAGGGCTGCATTGGTGCATCATGACGACAAATGTCAACTTTTAGCAACATCCATCCTTAGAGGGTTAACGGGCTGGCTGAGAGGTCACCCACGGGCAGGACTTATGCTAATTTGATTACAAAGAGATGTTCGTGGATACCAGAGTGTAGATCTGAGTCATAAATTATTGATCTATTTCCTCAGAGATAATGTTCCTCAAGAATATTTCTCCATTGTCTGAGAATTTAAAGATAACTCTTTAAAGAGATAACTTAAATATCAAAGTGCTGTGTATTTTTGTTTTTTGTGGGTTTAAAAAAAAAAGTCAAGTCGCAACTCTTTAAATATCAAAGTGTTGAGGGTTCTGTGGGTTTTTTGGGTTGTTTTTTTTAAAGTCAAGTCGCAACTCTCTAGCTCTAGTCATAAACTAATACCCGGTATTAAGGAAAATATTCGGGTATACTGGATACCGGTAGCTGTCCTCCGCTTTCTGATCACCCCGCCCAATCCCTTTCCTCTAAATCCCATTCTAAGGTCATTCAAACACTAAGACGATCTAAGGTTGTCCTCCACGACCTCTAGCTGTCTTTGTGACCATTGTGACGTCAGAGTCATCTAATGACGTCAGGGGCATCTCATGACGTCACAGCTGACTGATGACGTCACAGCAGACGATCCACTTTACCTTAATGTGAGCGTTAAACACTAGGGGGTTGGTGGAATTTACTATCAAATATCTTCATATTTTTGTCACACATCCCCCTCCTCCCCCTCCCCCATGTCATGGAATCAAAATAAGGAAATCCTCTGCCAAAGGCTGAAAAAGACTACCGGTAGTCACCCCTGATTAATGCTATTCCCCAGAACCTCCCTTTTAATAAAAAAAAAATTTCGTTTTTTTTTTTTAACATGAGGTCAAATTAACCCTTTAAGGGGGGGGGGGGGGGGGGTAGCCCCATGTCCATACATGGTCTCCCCATGTGATATATTGATGTGTAGCATGTAAGTCGTACACCCCTTGTGACCTGCCACCCACCACCACCCCATGGCCGGCCATAGAGGAACCCTCACAAGCTGACCGATTAATCCGCGACCATTGTCAGAGACGGTCACAGAGGGCGGTCAGCGGTCGATTCATCCCACATTGTGGGGTCTTTTCCAGTTTAATTTCCTCAAAGAAATCTGGGGTTCCCCTCTCCATCCATGACCTTTATGATATGTACAATGGTACAAGTAGATATGGTACAAGTGACTTGATGTATAAGTGTTATAATCCAAGGACAGGGTAACTGTCCAAGGCTCCAGCCACAGATAATTACCTTTGTCGAAGGCTTTAAACACTTATGCAGCTAATCACGCGTATCATATCTGACTCACAGTAGCAGAGTGTTCCCATGGACCGCATCCACATACAGCCATGTATGTGTAAAATGCATTCAGGCCATTTCTTTTGTTCTCTCAGCCTGAGCCAACTGTGGTGTAAAGGCTTAATACACTGTTGAATTTTTTATTTTATTTTTTTGCGGGAGAGACCCCCCCCCCCCCCCCACACCCCTAGCGCTGTCAAAAATATGATACACTGTTGAATGCATGATGGGGTAATACAGCGGTGGCGAGTAAGTCGGTGCTGGTGCTGCGTTGGTCTATCATGATATAATTACCTAAGAATTTGATATTCATAGGGATATTTACCAACCAATATTTCATAACTAAACTATTGGGTACAACACTATATATCTTGTCTATGTTTGCTAGTTTTTGCACTGACTTTACTGTGTGCACTATACATGTACTAGGTATTGTGGTCGTACTTTATTTCGTAGCGCGCTGTACATCATGTTCAAAATTCACGGAAATGTCTGTGAATTCATCCATTGGCACATTAGACGTGATATCCCAGATTTTTTTCTGTTAAAATATAGACCCTGGAATATATTAATGTTCACAGTATATTTTTTAATTCATAATGAGTGATGTTTCCATCCCTTTGTAGACTACACTGATATAATCTTAGTGTGGGTATACATACATATTATTATGTACCATAAATTCTCTCGTAGAAGCCGCAGCTAGTACGAGGGCCAGATAGCCGGTGCGGCTTATAGGATCGGCCCAGGGTCAGGGTGCGGTTTATAAGCGAGTTTTTCCTCCTATGGTACAGTACAAATGTCACCATATTCAGATCGCCAGTGTGGCTTATAGGATCTAAGAAAGTCGGGGTGCGGCTTATACGCGAGTTAGGCGTAAACGCGAGGTTTTACGGTACATATTATTATGTATACATTGGCTGTCACAAACCCCTGCCTCCCTGACATGTGTACTCATATGTCACAGTAGACTTGTTGTGTGAAGACTGTTTACATACGGCCTGTGTATTACTGCGCCAGTTCTACATGTCAACCCGTCCTTATAACCCTCTAAGTACTGCATCATGTGGGGCCAGACTCAGGAATTAGAAAACGGGAAGGGTCCACCAAACACCCAAGT
This sequence comes from Harmothoe impar, assembly GCA_947462335.1. Lineage (NCBI taxonomy): Eukaryota > Metazoa > Annelida > Polychaeta > Phyllodocida > Polynoidae > Harmothoe > Harmothoe impar. Next base: position 18,219,941 of record OX381717.1, read on the forward strand.
AATGAAAAGGGTCGCATCGCGACTAATGGCAGGTCGTAATAATATTAGAACAATACTTTTAATCCATAAGAGGGGTCTGGACCCCCAGAACCCCCCCCCCCCCTGGCTCTGCTCCCTGTGATGCCCCAACGTTTTATGTCAATGTGGTGCAAGTTTGCACCTACGCATCACTTGCGAGTGTGTTTCAAGCCCACAGTTAATATGATGCGCGAATGCAGCAGTGGGAGGTTACTCACCAGGGCTGCATCCATGCCTTAAGATGACATAAGGGCATTACATGTAGTGTATCAAAGCACCATGTTGCCTTTAAAGGCCCAGTGCCCCTATATATAGCGCTGAGTACCTGTCCCGACTCCACTCTGACTGACGCTGGAGGGGTACCGAGACCTGCGGGTTTAAAGGGCTAGCTCAACTA